>CAJQZN010036128.1:19367-40714 GCA_907164685.1 Colias eurytheme | reverse complement strand
TTAGTATTATTGAATCTTGCCAAAGAAGATTCAGTTCTGACACGTATCATGCTCGGCACACATGCTCTTTTTTTAATTAACAGTTTCGAAAAACTCTATCATACATAAACCGTGTATCAGTTTTCACAAAGTACAATACTGTCTTTGATTATGTAAAATAGTAAGAAATGAGTATAGAAAACTAAACCATATTGTCGCAAGCAATCAATAAAATTGTCTACTTCATACAGATGCATGTTTTCTAATATTTAGGTCGCAGCTTAGTTTTATGTAAAAGCATTCGACGCCGTAAGTCTAACATAAATATGTATGATTCGGAAGACAGCAGAGGTGGGTCAGTATTACCATAGAAATCGATCCATTGAACTTTTCATTTAATAACTTTTTAACCGAAATTTCCTCAATATTCTAGCTAGAATTTAACGTGATTCATCACTGATTAAAAATTGATGATTGGAGTAAAAAATCGTGTTGAATTGAACGATTTTGAGCGGGGTTTAAATATTCTGATTTATGCATTGAAGTATCCAATTTTGCACTTTATTTTAGGAGGATTAGTAAAAGTTATTCATGTATTTCTGTTTATGGTTTTATTAAGGTTATCTGTCAATAAAAAATATATGCAATATGTCGTTTATTTTTGTACATGGAAAATATAAATCAAAAAGTGTTTACTGCCTTTATCAACAACTGCCAAAACTGGCCCTAAGCATTATGTTATCATAAGTATTATCATTATAGTGAGTGATAGGTTCATTAAAAGTTACCATATTCTGACGTCAGAGTTGTTTGTTTGAAATAATATACTTACCATGAATTTTTGCTTTATTCATATTTTAGATGTAAGATTATTGTTCGTGATCGTTAAGTAAATTTAATTATTGTGATTATAATATTTTTGTTACCTTTCCCGCGGATTTAATTTTGATTAGTTTGGAAAATTCCCTTGTTTATTTAAAAGGCATAATAGGAATATGACTTTGAAGGTATTCTTGTAAGAAGAATCTAGAACAAGAGAGTCGCTTGTATTATTGTAGTGTTGAGTGCATTATTTCTTGAAATTTTTGAAGTGAAAACTTCTTTAGCGGCGTTGAGCACTTTTTCTGTAATGGGTATAAAATCTTAAACTCGCGTCAGGACACGTGACCTGATCGAAAAAGCGTAAGACGGATGGATATCAAACATGCTCAACGTTAATAATCAAGTTTTCACTTCTGCCGGCACTCCCGGAGTGCAACCCGTCTTTTTTTTTATTAGTGGCCAGTAAATAAAAGAGAAAAAAAATATCAATTTCAACAATACTCTTTGACAAAATTAAAAATGTAACAAAAACGTATTCCATAAACAAAGATTAATACTTTCAATAAAGATAAAAAAGGTACTAAAATTAAAAGTATTACCAGTGTCTTAGCACACAAAGAGGGCTTTATATTACTTTTTTATTGTCAAGTAAAATGTAATTGTGGAGCGGTGACGTCAGGGATACGGCCACGGCTCGGCGGTTGGGTTTGGGCTATTTTTGGAAATGTGGGGAATATTAGATTTTTAACATAGGGTTTATAATTTGCAATATGTTTTAAAACAGCAGTTTTTTTATTACAGATATAAATAACTATAGCTGTTTGTTGATATTAGAGTACGGATCTAAAAATATATGTATATCTAACAGTTTTTAAGTCCATTTTTAATAGAGTGTGGTATACTTAGCAGAAAGTTTTATATATATGTTTTATGAAATAACATCTGTATAGTGTATAAACAGACTATAACATAAGTGATGATAATTTCATGTTAAATTGCACAGAATTTGGATTATATATAACTAACATGTTGTAAAGAATTTATTATATTTTACTATTTCAAGTATAATACAAATCATTGAAATTATTAAAATAAAAAATTTACAAATGTATCTATATTTACCCAGTTGTCGTAGTCGTTTCCTTGTAGAAAATCAAAGCCGAAGACGTAAAAAAGAAAAATATTTTTCCTCACCACTGATCTCCCGAACGCAGAGGTGTGTAAAATTAAATTTTGCAAAATATTTCGCGAGCTAATTCCTTCTGTAATGAATCATTCATGAATACAGTTCAGTGAGCTACAAACAGCGATTATAATATTTATATAATTGTTTTTTCCTGTGGCGTGGTGCGTAAATTCGACTCGTCAACAACTAAATTAGAAAGTCTGTTAAGATTACAGCGACAATGTGCAAAACTATTTTTGTTCTATAGAGCGAGCTAACCCGGCTAATTTGAACAAGGAAAGTTAATCCCCTAACGATGTGAAATATACTGTACCCCTCGCATATACACAACAAAATTCCACATATTTCTTTATATTTTGAATACATATTTTAAGTGGTGTTATTATTAACTATAAAACTGTATAAAAATCTTCGAAAAGAGCACGATATTAGAGATTATGTTATATATAAGTCGTTACTGCACGCGACCTAGTTAGCTTTTAGCTACAAAATTGACGAAGGTTCTCACAAACTAAACCCTTACCTAGTCTATTTTAAGCAACAAATTTCAAGAATCTTATACTGTGGAATGCTAAGGCCACACCGTGAAAATTTCTAATTTCTAATCCTAATAGTTTCTTATACTATTCTTTGTATAAGTCAGTTAGTTTTTATAAATTAAGATAGCTTTACCTTTTTCACTGAAACAAAATTCCATTTAAATCCTAATGAGATAGTATTTACGGTAGAAAAACCCAAAAATAGCAATGAAATAAAGACTCAAATGACTGTTAATTAAAAGCAACATATTCCAGTCAGCTTTTTAATTATAAAACGTAAAGAAACGCGGCCGTAAGCGCGCTAAGCGGTCCTTCCGAGTGACCTACTTCGGTAATATAGTGTTAGCAAAGGTTCGCGGCCCGAAGAAAATTTATGTGGGTTTGTGTGTGATAAGCTCCGAAATTTATGGGTGAATGCTCTTTGTGAAAAAGCGCGATCATTAACGCGTGAAACCGAACCTATTGGCTGTATTTATAATGAAACTATGTTTGGGTAAGCTTTGTTATGTAATTTTTAACCGCTGACGTGAAAGGGACGTGTTATTATGTAGTGTGTGTAATATTAATAACTTATTATCTAAACTGGTAAACGCTATTCTGTTGAATTTAATATTTTGGTTTTATGGCATTCAAATGCTTTATAAATATAAATTTTTAAAGAATTGAAAAAAATTGATAACGAGGTAGAATTCGAGCTCGCATCCTTCACGATATTTGCCTTACTTTTATCATTTATTGGTCATATTAGTTAATCATTATTTTGGTCGATTTTCAGAACTAATATGCAAAATAATATCATAAAAATTTGTCCATCCTTTTCAGACTTTCCGCGACACGACAATTTCATATATTAGACGTATCTTTGTATGACATCGTAGATCCTAAATTATGAACTGATTTATTTTCAATATTATTCCAAACCATATTCGGAGAAAAACACTCATCTAGAAGATATTTAGCTCTCATTAGAGTTAGTACAAGATCTTAGTTAATGTTATTTATGTCATTAGTGTTTATTTTGTTTCGTATTTACTTCAGGACGGTGTTCACGACTATTCGAGTCTATAACATAAAAGGAGTATTATAAGGTTACATTACATTAGTTTTATTGGGAGATTAACCTTTTGTAGCAATCTCCGTAAAACTAATGTAAAAGATAATTAAATTGTATGTGATAGTCTCACAACTAGGCATTAAGGTTTTATGAAACTTCAAAAATTATAAGAATACTCCACAATAAAGTACTTAGATCGATAGAATACTTTTTATTTTATTATTTTGTGAAGATCATCGTAGATTTCGTAGACATCGTAGCAAAGCGTAGCAAATCGTAGCATCAGCGTAGCGCATACATTATGCGCGACGTTGATGTAGAAACTGCTAACAACACAATTAAAATAAAGTACAAGCCCTTGCGGGCAATTATATTTACCATTTATTTAATAGACTGGAATAGAAAAATATTATGTATAAGGGCAAAAAGGTAATCAAAACTCTCCTTTTTTGAAACTGTTTCAGTGTAATAAAGAGTGGGAGCTTTGTGACCTAAAGCACAGGTATAATACTTTTATCTTTGTATCGAGCACACAATACAAGCCGATCATAACACCCACGCGTACAGACACTACACTAGTAATAAATATCATAATAAAAGAACATTTTACTTGCAATAGAATATAACGACACAAATACAAACTAAAATCTCATTATTCACTGTAAATACGTTTCTATTTTATGAGCTGCGTAATATAACCCGGCTAAATGAGAAATATGAGTCTCTCACTTGAAACTAATCGAGTGGTTACCTCCTCATTTTGCAGGGTTGTTTACTTGTCTGCGCGACTGAAATATTACTTATATATACAAGTTTATATAACATGTGATATATTCGAGCTTTTACTTCGAGAGCTTATATTATTACAGACTTTGTTTTATATACTTTGATACTCCTATATTATCATGAGTCCTTTCCACGTAAAAGTGTTAATAGAAACAGCATAGTGTAAACAATAAACAGTAGGTATACATTTACACTAAAACATTTATTGTTAAAATTGCTGTACTGATTTGTTGGTCTCAAAGATATTTTATCAAAATATTTTAAGGAGTCAATTCGTAACCAGTCAACACGGACATAAAATGCATAGTTTTAAAACTCTATGAGAATGTCTCTATTATGTCTCTATTTCCAGTAAAATTGTTGTAAACAGTACCAAAAACGAAATAACAATTTAGCTTAACATCCACATTTACGTGACAGTATCAAAATAACATAGTAATAGTTTAAATAACCACCAAACAATTTATTTAAATGCATGTTAAAATGGATATTCTGAACTGCAAAGCTGATTCGTACATGCGGATTTGAACTCGCTAAAAATATATAGTTGCACTTTGAATCACTCGGTACGATAAATCCTTGCGACTATAATATTATTATGAATGTAAAAGTTTACTAGGTTAGTCTTTTTTTGTAGTTTGTGGTTGTGTTTTGTGTCGTGAGGATTAAGGTCAATTAGCGTAAATAGAACGTAGTCAATTCATTTGTGTAAATCAATTTAATAATTATTTACCTAATCATCTGTCCGTTTTTCTAATAAATTATTTTAATAATATAATGGTACGTTATTATTACTTAAAAGAATATGAAATACACCTTGAATAGGCGTTAAAAATAATTTTGTAGTCCGAGAAAATTAGTAAAATTAGCGGAAATAAATCTAATGGTATTGCCATTAATTCAGAAATGTATAAATTAATGTCTTGTTTACATTTTGCAAAAAGAAAAATAACTTCATAACGTAAAACATTATCTTTGTCATATTTGATCTAATAATATTTATTGATAATTATCTTCTTTTTAAGACAGTCGAGAGAGATCACTCACTAAACAATATTTACTTCATCAGTCCCTCAGTTATTAGTATTCTTTTATCTTACAAAAATAACATTTGACTTTTCTTATAAGTAATTTGTTCAAAAATTCTTTTAATATCCAAACACAGTATTTCACATTATATGACAATTTAAATTTAAAAAAAAGACGTGTGGCACTCGGGGACTGCCGCGGTAAAGCTATTGCATGCTATGCCTTCAAGCCACACCTCCGCGCCCGTCGGAGTGGGGAGCGTGAGGTTTTTTCGTTACGGAATTTCTGGATTCGGTCCCCGCGCTCAAGGCCCGCGATAGAAGCTATGCAATAGCTTAAAAGATATAGTATTTTCTAGTGTTTGATTTTACGCGAGTATTATACATTTAGAAATTAAAGACTTTTTAACGGATTTTAAACACGATTTATTCATTAAGTGTTCGAAACGTCGGGAAAATAATATAATGAATAAATTGCGTTTAAAATCCCTTAAAAAGTCTTTAATTTTTAAAAAAGATATTTCACAAAGGAACTAAGTTGCAGGAATAATATTGTCCGAAACGAGCTGTGTGCAAGATTAGTTCTCATTGTTATTAAAATTTTAATGTTTTGTATTGTTTCAATACGTAAATACTTGCATAAGTTGGATTTAGTACGAG
Organism: Colias eurytheme; assembly: GCA_907164685.1. Classification (NCBI taxonomy): domain Eukaryota; kingdom Metazoa; phylum Arthropoda; class Insecta; order Lepidoptera; family Pieridae; genus Colias; species Colias eurytheme. The sequence goes on along the minus strand of CAJQZN010036128.1, from coordinate 34,660 downwards.
TGCAAACTATAAAAATAATATTTTTTTCGTAATATTACTAAACAGATTAAGAAAAAGTTAAAGAACGAAAAGAGTTAATGAGATTACGTACTGATTATTACAGATGCAACTAGTTATTTATTCATAAAACTTCATTTGTACTCAAAATTATAATTTCATTAAAGTAACTAACATTTCATATTATTTTTCATTTCCATAATAACTTACTCGTAAACGAAATATAAAAGCAATTATTCCATTCAAAATGTAAACCTGCATCTTACGAAATTATTTTTCGGCATTTGCTTTCCATCAGGTTCCTTACCTCAAATAAAGATCGTATAATTAGGAGCCAGTATTGTTGACCCCTGACGTCCACGCGTAGCTATACAAAACACAGGTCTTGTTACACTGTTCGCATTAAGACGGGTTTTAAAATAATTTGAAATCCCCAAGCAGTTAAGAGGTCTGTATTAACAAGAGATGCGGATAACTCCAGCCGACCCGGTTTCGTGATAATTTGAATTTATTTAAATTTCACTGCAAATAGGACGGCTGCAAATAGTTAATTATTTAAGGGTTTGAGTGGATGAAGAGTAATAATGATTAGTATAATGATATTTATATTGTTGTGAACTAGTTGCATTGTATATTTTATTAGCCTTTGATGTGAATTCATCGGGCTATAACATATCAGTCCAGTTAGACCCAGGGTTTGACTAGAAAAATCTATAAAATATTAATTTGATAGCTTTAAATGTTATATAATTTATATAACAGTAGCTTTCGTTGTCATTGGTTTAATTTGTAGTGAGTCTCTTTAAAATACTTGCAATATATAGTTACAAAATATTAATAATTGTTGTTTTGTTAACAATATGCTTTCGCCGTTCACAAAGGTACATTCAATAAAACATTATTCGCTCATTATAAACTTCAAATTTATCCCTTTCTACGAAATATATTAACTCATATCGCAATTTTATTATGCATTCAAAACGTTTCAAATCAACTTTATCAATAACGCTTTAATATCCAATAATATGAAATATTCAATCGAAATGACGCAATCATTTTATCATTACTGTATATTCAACCCCACCGTGGTAGCGAAATGATCTTTGAAATATCAACTACTTACTTACTTACTTCAACGGCGCAACGACCCAAAGAGGATCTTGGCCTCCGACACCAAAAGTTTCCAGGTTTCGCGCCTAAGCGCCCTGGTGTTGAGGTCTTCTACTTGGAGGATGTCCAGATCTTTTTGGACTACGTCTCTCCACCGGTGACGAGGTCGGCCGACGGGGCGCCTACCGATCGGCTTGCTCATGTACACCCTCTTCGCAGCGCGATCGTTTGGCATCCTTTCTAGGTGACCGATCCATCGAAGGCGAGCAGCTTTTGTCTCACCAATAATGTTGGGTTCACGGATGAGATCTTCGATGTCTTGATTTTTCCTCATTCTCCAAGTTCCCTCATCAGATTTTGTAGGTCCTAAGATTTTCCGATAGATTTTCCTTTCCGCAACTAAGAGCTTCTGTTCTTCTTTCTGGCTTAGTGTCCACGATTCGCACCCATACATTAGGATTGGTCTAATAATGGTTTTATAGATTTTGACCTTTGTTTTCCTGCTTATAATCTTGGACACAAGGATTTTATGGAGCGCTGCTGAGCATCTTAGTGCGTTTTGGATGCGGATATCTATTTCGGCTTCTCGGCGGTTAGTATCCGTAACTGTGCAACCTAGATATTTAAAGGAGTCTGTTCCTAGGTATGTAGTATCTCCGGTTACCAGATTTTTCCTACAAACTCTAGTATCTTTGTATCTTTTCATATGTAGGTATTCCGTTTTTTCCCCGCTTATCTTAAGGCCAATCTTAAGACCTTCCGATTCTAGTGTCTTAGCCATTAACGTCAGATCTTGTTCACGTTGTCCTAGAAGCGCTAGATCGTCAGCGTATCCAATAACTTTGTGATTGCCGTTGAGCTCAATACCACCCTCAAGTATCAGAATTTTTCTAATAAGGTATTCTAGAGCAAGATTGAACAGAATTGGTGAAAGTGCATCTCCTTGTTTTAGCCCAGTGGTGACTTCAAATACATCAGTAAAGCCTCGACAAACCTTGACTTTCATTTTGCTGGTTTCGGTAGCTACTTTTACCATTCTTACCAGTTTTTCAGGGATTTGGAAAAGTCTCAAGATGTTATAGAGTGAATCCCTGTCGACGCTGTCATATGCTTTGATAAAGTCCACAAATAGGATGTGAAGGCTCTGTGCATACTCCCACCTTTTCTCCATAATCTGTCTCAAGAGAAAGATTTGGTCAGTTGTGCTACGGTTTTTTCGAAAGCCGCATTGATAATCTCCCAAGATTTTCTCTGTGTAAGGTTCTAGGCGACCCAGTATAATATACGAGAGTACTTTATAAGCCGTAGGCAATATCGCTATTCCTCTGTAGTTAGAGCATTTTCTTCGGGAGCCTTTTTTGTGAACTGGGCATATCACACCTAGGTTCCATTCATCCGGTTGTTTCTCTTCCTTCCATATCTTAGTAATAAGCTCGTACATTTTGGAGGTTGTTATATCTTCACCGTACTTCCACAGTTCACCTGGAATACCGTCAGCTCCAGGGGCTTTGTTGTTTTTAAGTCTGGATATTGCCTTTCGCACTTCTATTGGACTTATCTCGTTTATAAGAGTATCATTATTTTCTATCACTTCAGTGATGGGGCTCCCTGCTACTGGGCAATTCAGTAAGGTCTTAAAGTATTGTTGCCACTCTTCTTTGATATCATCTGGGTTCGATAGGAGCATCCCATTCTCATTTTCCAGAAGCTGAGACGAGGGCTTGAAGGCTTTCCTGAATAGCTTTATCTCTTTATAAAACTTTCGGCTTTGGCTACCTTTACTAAGAGTTTCGACTTCCTGCAATATATTATCCAGATGTTCCCTTTTAGCTTGTTTCATGAGATTTCTGAGTCGATTCCGAGCTACCCGGTGTTTATCCTTCCATCCTTCGTCCTGTTCCATGAGAATTTTATATTTTCGTCTCTCTTCATAGGCCTGTTCGCAAGCAGTATTCCACCATTTTCTGTTCTGTGTTCTCTTTTTCCGTCCCAAGACTTTCAGTCCCACCTCTTCCATAATACCCTTAGTTTCAACCCACATTTTATTTATATCTTCTGTGTTATCTAATTCCTGAAATCTATTTTTTAATTCTAATTGGAATGACTTCCTTATATCTGTATCTTTCAGTCGTTCGGTATCTAGATTAACTATTCCTTCACTGCCACCACTGCGTTGTATTCGGATTTTTGCTTTAATTTTTATGAGTAGTAGGAAATGATCAGAGTCGCAATCTGCTCCGCGATAGGTTCTCACGTCCTCTATGTTACTTCCGTGTCTGCTGTCAACAAGCACGTGATCAATTTGGTTCACAGTGGTACCATCAGGTGATTTCCAGGTGCCTTTGTGAATATCTTTATGATCGAACATTGTGCTTTTTACTAGCATGGATTTAGAAGCCGCAAAACTTATCAGTCGCAGACCATTGTCATTTGTGTGTTGGTGCTTGCTGTATTTTCCAATAGTAGGGATGAACGTGTCTTCGCGTCCTACTTGCGCGTTTAAGTCACCCACAACAATTTTTACATCATATTCTGCTATTTGATCATACACAAGCTCGAGGTCTTCATAGAATAAATCCTTCTGACTATCGTCTGTAATCTCAGTTGGTGCATAGACATTAACGATAGTGATGTGGGAGAATCTACTTTTTATCCGAAGTACACATATTCTGTCTGAAACTGCAACAAATTTTATTACGTTCCCTAACACTTTGTTATCTATCAAGAAACCGACTCCATTAACATGTTTCCCGTTAGAATCACCACTATAGAATAGAGTCGCATTCCCGTCAATGTTGCACTCTCCGTTTCCTGGCCATCTCACTTCTTGAAGTGCTGCTATGCCGATTCTATATCTTTGCAATTCCCTGTGCACCTGATATATTGCGCCTGGGCGATACAAGCTACGAACATTCCAAGAGGCTAATCTTAAGTCCTTAAATCCACGCCGAGGGTCGTCGTTTTGAGAAGATCGTATATAACTTTTTTGTGTCGGTTTCGTAACTTAGGTTTTTTACGTGGATGGGGTGTTAACCCATCGCACAACCCCCATATTGCTGGAGGACCACACCCTTCGTTGGTCAGCGAGGCCACCGGCCTTAGCTGATAGTGCAGCTGGGCTGAACTACCAACCTTCCCCCCATCCGCCACCCGGGGGACGCTCCCCTACGCCGTGAGGGCCGGCGCGAGGAATATCAAAGGTATTTCAAATATTTGATATTTTTGAAGCATCTTTTGAGGGATTTTATTACATTTTGTGTTACAAAACGAATGTAAAGGTAAGCTTTGTTTTGGTTTGTCGTTTTAATGAATGCAATAAATGATAATATTTTCTACATACAATATTATCTAGTTTAATTTATTCCATTACATACAATTCGCGTAACAAAACTTTTTCTATTTAAAATATAGAATATAGAGTCGAATATAGAGGGCGAGATATCGAGGTATAAATTGAACCACAAATATTTAAAATATTTGCTATAGAAATTTGGATGAAATTTGCCACAGAGATAGATCATAGTCTGATTTTCGTCTAGATACAACGATCGAAGCTACATACTGAATCTAGTATATAATATAATCTAAATAATGAAACATCTTGTAGTTAATTTCGCATAGTTCATAAAGCTAACACATAGTTATATAATTTAATAAGGAAGTTTCTCACAAATCTAATTATATGAGACTTTGGTTGTGTCACATAATATGTAATATGTGTTATTAAGTTTTGAAGACTTCGGTTTTGAGGTGACGAGAATCGCGTAGCACTTAGAAGGAGCGATTTTTATGAAATAAGATATGTTATGTGTTATCACACAATTTATTAAGATTAGAGATTTGAAAGGATATACTTACATTAGTTTATATAATTTGATGTGATATTTAGTTATTATTTAATAGTTTAAGAACGTAAAAAATGCAACGGGAGAACATGGAATGTAGTTTTACTATTGTAGAGTTTCTATTTGTATATGTTTTTGTTCAAACTGTTATGGCAATATTTAACAGTTGTTTATAATAAACAACATTTTATTTGTGTTTCTTAAATATATAGGTAACAAATACCACAGAACAAGATTACAAAAAAGACGTATAAACCTCAAGCTAATTAATTCCTTATTAATGTGGATTAACAATATCCGAGCACCAATATTAAAATTCCATTTTGAACCACAAGTTTCAAGTAAAGGCTACGCCAATGCAACGCTTTTATCAAAAGCTAATTCACTTCTCCAATTCCAAGTTGAACTTTCCAAGAGCTTAAGTTAATGAGCTTCGCCATTGTTAAAAGTTACCAATTATCTAGCTTAAGTTATTAGCTTAATGTATAATCTATTTTATCTTGAGTGGATGTTTCTTTAAGAGTTGTGTGTTTAAAATACTTACAAAAAGAGAGACTACTTACTTAGAAAATTACAGTGTAAAATTAGTGTTCTCTTATATTTGAATTTACGGGAGAATTATAACAAGAAATTAAAGACCGAGAATCTGAGATTAAAAATAAAACCAATATTGGACGAAGATATTTTGTGTGATGTGTGATAGTTGTCATACGATAATGTGAAACTGCCCCGTACTTAAAGCTAAAAAAAAACTTTTTGAAGACAAATACGATATATTTATTGTACAAATCAATTGTTACTTCGAACTAACAAAGGTATATTGCAACTTGCAATTTTATTTTTTGTTTTTATATCTGTTACTGTACTGTATAAAGCACGTAGTGTTTGAATACGCATTGTATTTCAAACACTTCGTGTTTTATTAATTATAATTTTGTCTTCGTAGCATAAAATGGCAGCATATTTTCAAGTGAAACACGTAAACAGATACGCCATCCCATGAGAAAAGACCGGAGCTTAGTAATAACATAAATCCTGCCAGTGCCTTCCGGTATCGACTTTCGATTTACTTATCCTTCCCGCAATCTCATCATTTCTGTACAATTCACTCATATTGCCGAAATTCCATATTCTGCCACATATAAAATATTATAATTTTATCCCCCTTTCATGATGGATACAGATGATCAAAAAATATTACGTTTATAGTGTGCTCATAATTTAAATCATAGTGAGAAGTTATTACGTTTTTAGACTGCTCATAATTTTAGGCATAGTAAGAAATATCTAGTATTTTTTTACATTTATTTGAAGCTATTTGTTGCAAATATGAACGTCTTTAATAAAAACTTTCGTCCATTTCGTAAAAAATCTCTCGTGAATAATATGAGGGAACTATGGCGCATCTTTCTCAGCGTTTTGTTAAAAAGCTCGTTAATTTTATGTAAGATAAGACTCTGATAAAAATACTCTGGAATGAATAAATTTATTTTATCTTGTTAGTAATTTTTCAAGCGTAAAGATTGTATCTCGCTCGTTTGTAAGAAACCAAGTTAGTTGGATATCGTGGCCACTATTTATAAACTAAATTCGTTTTCATAAAATCTTACAAATCTACAACTTTAATATTAATTTGGTAGAAAAGTTTTAAATGTTTGTAATATAAATTAAATCGCAATTAAAACTATATTCTTGTTTGTTTCAGGTATTATTTGATTCCCAGTTTGGAATCGTACGTATGGCTTCAGAAAATCAATCGTCAATAGCACAGATATATACAATATTTTTTTGGGATCATGATGTTTATGAATTCGCTAAAAATAATGACAGTATACCTTTAGATTCAATCGCCCGTTCGTAAATTATCTCACGTTAAAGAATAAGTGAAAAAAATACAGAATCCAGAATAACAAAACGGCCTTTTTATTTTTGCCTATTTAAGTAATCAGTTAACACATCTGTTGTAAATTAGTTCACAATTTCCAAGTAAAACACGTTAATTATATAAAAACTATTCCATGCGGCATACACTTTTAAAACTAAAAAAGCTTAGAGCAGCACCTGTCGTTATACAAGCCGTAGACGAGGTCACGATTAGTGCACCTAAGTTACAACTTGCAAGTGCTTATCGCAAGCTTAGTAACTTAGGTAAGCCGCTAAGCGGGATCTAATCTATTGGCGTTTTGCAAAATGTCAGGTTTTTTACTTTAATAGAACTAAATGCATTTAGTATTTGTAAAAATGGCAAAAATATGGGGGTATTTGAACATGGTAAAGACCATGTTCATATAGTAGATGCCGTAGACCACGTTACCTAAATTCAGCAAACGAATCTCTTACACTCTTTCTGTTTATCGTTTATATTATGGACTATGATATATTTAGATATTTTTATGCATTATCTTACTTGATATGATAAACTATTTCGATGTGCAAATGCTTTATCGGTTGTTCGCCTTTTTAATGTTTAAATAATTACTTAATTGATGTATAGTTTGTTGTTATAACTGTTGTAATAAAGATCACGTATGATAAGGACAAGAAATGTAAAGAATCCGTAAAAATACGTTCAGGCGTTTCTGATATAATATCATAACATATAATATTATGTGTTCCGTTTGACGTCCGTAGTCCATTATGAGAGTACATCGCCTTTTTCCCCGTGAAGTCGCTAGATGGTGCTAGTTTTAAGCCCGTCACGTGGTACCGCCGCCAGCGCCGCGAGTGGTGGGGGACAAAACTCACCACAGTCCCAGCAAGCCACCAGAAATATTCTCATTGTTGCGTCGTTTTTCAAACCGTACGCAAGTCGTTAGATTATATGTAATTTTAAAATACTGTATTTTAAATTACATATATACATAATTTAAATTGAAATAATAATTTTATACGAACTTTCGAGATTGAAGTAGAAAGTTCAGTTTTTTCTTTTTAAATAGTTTTTATTTAAGTCCGTTACGTTTCATAGTGAAATGAATATTCAAGTGCCTGCGTTATCGTTATTTCAAACGAATAACGAAAATCGGATTTATTTGAAGTATAAATCTGCAACCACGAGCGTGGCATCGCGACCATAAGTCTATAGCGCAGGCCAAGGGCCTACCGAATCGTGTCGAGCGTCTTAACAGCGCGTTTTCTACGTGTTCCGAGCTGAGTTCTTCTTGTCCGGGGTCCAGCGACGACGAGGAGCCGCCGCAGCGTGTATGGCGCCGCCAGGGCGCGTTCAGCCGCTCGTGTGCAGGTTTGAGATTTTGTCTCAACACGGTGAGTCATGTTATTAATACATTATACGTGATTTACGATGATTTCAATACAAATCTTTCAACGTTAATGGTTATTACTAGATGTTACGCGTTAGATAACCTATTTTCACAAATATCGGTTTTAAGATAGTATATTAATTGCCGAAAGCAGATTCGAAACGTGTTTCGATCTTTTGATTTTATTCCTCCTTGAATCGTATTCGCTACGCGGACATTCTAAATGTATGTGAATTGTGCCTTCCTTTTCCGAATTGAGGGTAAATATCAAAAACGAATTCTTAATCTCGTTAGATTAGAAAATTCATCCGACACGAGTCGAATCAAGTAGAATGTAGTTGCCTATATCTTGTAAGCACAATAGAAATAGGTAAATTTTTACGAATTCTTAAAATTTATTAATAATTTTTGCCTGACGCATTAAATTAGTCCGCGACTCTGTGCCTAATTACTGCTAAATTTTAAATGCGACTTCTATTCTCTATACAAATAAACTTAAGAATTAATAGAGATGCTTTGAAGGGGATAATTGATAAGTTAAAAGTCTTATAAAATTCGTCCCGCTGTGGAAAGAATTTTTAACTTACTAACATGATTAGTAGCATATGCAGATAGGCGGATTTGATAATTTGGTTTAAAACTCGTCACAATCAGTTTTTACCAGTACATTCAATAACCGTTAAGATCGACTTTTTAAGTCGTTTCAAATCATTTCATGAATACAAAAGGAAACACCAAAAGAATAAAAAAGGGGGGGGGGGAGATTTTCAACAAATAAAAGCTTAAATTAATCTCGTCACCCTCGAATACCATGTAATTCGAAAACCAGCCATAGTTTTCACTTAAGAGGTAATAATACTTATTTATTCTTTAACTCTGACATCATACTTTATGTCTTTGAAGATTCAAGTCACTATTGAAAATCAGGGGTTCGTCAAACGAACACCATGACTATTGTTAATCACCCCTTTTCATAATTAAGAAAAGCAAGTTCTGCAAATACAGAGTAATTTTCAATTTCACACCCATTGTTAACTGTGACATGACATCAACATAAAATCATAAATTTTTGTATTTGCGAGGCTATCGACTACCCGTACGTATCGACGCCTCCTATATCCTTGTATCACTATTGTATACCATATCGATATTATAATTATAAATACATCATAAACGAAGGTCAATTACTTAAGATAACGTATCAGCCCTTCGGGCTAGCGTCAGCTCAAAGAATGTTTGCAACAGTCACAAACTGGACTGCTGAAGAACCAAGGGGCTGTGGCCTTTACTTGGTGATTTACATGGGCAATGATTTGCGTTCACCAGAACAGCATGTACACCACATTGAAACTAAAAGAATTGAAATGAAATGATTTATTTTGCAAGAAATGTGAAAATTTACATATGTTATATTGTTTCATTATTCCACACAAATCGTCAATTGATTGGCTTGCAGAGACTTTGGAATTGCAATTCAACTCAATTCAATTCGAAATAAAGTTCGTCTCTAACCTACTTTGGAATATCAATCCGATAGAATCTATTCTGACACCCGAGCGTTGCTAAGATTTTCTACGAATGGTTTGGAGCAGGAAGCAAATTTGAAATTGGCGATGGAAATTAAATTGAAAGTGTCAGTGCCTAAAAACAGGATTAATAGCAGGCAGTTGGTCCCTCAAGCAGGCATACCACCTCTTAGGGTTTCTCAACTTTGCAACCTTCATCACCCTCCGGGGAAGGATGCACTGCCGCATGCTATAGCGCCAAGGGAACGCCTCTCGGGGCTTATTACCTTTGCAACCTTCATCACCCTCCGGGGAAGGATGCACTGGCGCACGCTGCAGCGCTACAGAAACGCCTCACAGGCTTATCAGTTTTGCAACCTCTATCACCCTCCGGGTAAGGATGCACTGGAGCACGCTGCAGCGCTACACGAACGCCCCACGGGCTTATTATTATTTTTGCAACCTCCATCACCCTCCGGGGATGGATGCAGTGGCGCAGCACGCTGCAGCGGTACAGGAACGCCTCTCAGGCCTTTTATTTTGAAACCTTCATCACCCTCCGGGGATGGAAGCACTTACGCACGCTGCAGCGCCACAGGAACGCCTATCAAGGTTTGTCATCGTTGCAAATTTTATTACCCTCCGTGGAAGGATGTACTGACACACGCCACAGCGTTACAGGAACGCCTCTTTGGGCTAATCAACTTTGAAACCTTTGTCTCCCTCCGGGGAAGAATGAACTGCCGCTCTTGTTAAAGATCTAGTTCAAGAACATCTTTTAAAAGCAAGTAAGTGAAAAAACAAGTATAATATCTACCAGCCGTACCCAATTCACAGGATAGTCTTGGCAGTGAATGAAAGGACCTTGGACCCAGTGCTATTGAAATGTTTGCAGTAATAGCTTTCCTAATCTTGACTGTCGAGGTAGTAAGAAAAAATTTCATTCAAAGGCAGAACGAAATCTGTTTGACAAGAGTTATTAGTTTGAACGTTTGAACACTTCACAACCTTCTAGGGCTGTACAGCTAGGAAGCCGAATTCTCGCGCAATTGCACCGGCTCCTACTACAACGTGCTCGAACAGTCGACACAAACATTTCCATTCAGAGGGGAATTCTACAAATAAATTTTAATCACAGCTCAAACAGGTTATTTCAAGTAAGACAGTCTTAAACAACCAGCTCTATTGCCTCGAGTTCATTATAATAGTACCCAAGTGGAAGAAACCCTCTTTGCACCCAGACCTCAAGAGGCGTGCTACTATCAGGATAAGTCCTCTCAGTCGTTCACTGACAAACACGCACAGGTTCAGCTCCAAAGCAAATACAGAACCTACAGCTGAAAGTATGACTCATTTTGAATAGGTCAACCTGTTGTACACCTTGAGGGACAGCTTAAAAAAAAAAAAAAAAAAAACATACATAGACTGCTGGTGGCCACTGACCAGGCTATAAAAGGATGCTAAATACTTAGCTAAATTATGTATAACTGACGGTTTAGTACACTATTCTTATACATAAAATCAGTCGGTTTGTATTAAAATAAAATTATATTAAAATTTCATCTGATCATTTAAGCAAACATTACCTTAGCTAGAACAAATCTTTCAAAATTACAAATCCGGAAGGCAAGGAAGGTTATTCAAAAACTCTTATCGAGATATTTTTAAAATAAATCAGCATAATAAAAATATTTAACTATGTGATTTATAAAATTAATAAAAAAAAAAAAAAAAATTGTTTGCATTTATTAACGCGCAGCTACTATACTGTTATTAGCTTTTGGACGTGTTCTCTATTTATTCCTGTTTACATTGCAATTCAAAACAATGGGTCGAGAGTGAAGACGCGTTTACCTCGCATTCCGCAAGTTAGCTAAATTATTGTCACATATTATGTAAATATGAATCCAGTTTCAAGCGCATTTTCCAATCCATAAGAGATTCTCTGACTAATCTTTTATTACTACACAGCATCCGGTGAGACCAGCTACAGCGGCTATCATAGGTGGCAGGGTAAAGTGAGCTCTTTTAGAGTCGAGTTTGAAATCTGGGTAATGTTACATAGTTATAGTAGCATCATCAATCTATTTGGAGAAATATCTAGATATGTTTATGAACATTATTATTTACTTACAAATTTTTAAAGAATATAATAAATTCGATCACAAGGTGGGATTCAAACCCCCGTCTTTCCGCCACAGGGTGAAATTATTATTATATTATTGTCGTAGTGTATCTAATACTAATCAAAATAGAAGTCATTAGTAATCACAATCGAGATTTTTCACCCTACTCAGGTTTAAGTGCATATTATACTGATTAAAATGTTGACAAGATATACTTGTAGTATATTTGTGGATGTATTTTATGCATGGTATTGAGACAAATTTTCAATAATTATCAAAGTCATGATTTTATACATTATATACTTTGTTTATAGGATGTATATAAGCTTTTTGGGGCATTACTCTATCACATTGTTGCATCTTATTTATCAAGCCACCAGGAGATATCAAACAACTCTCTCATAATGGACTACGGACGTCAAACGGAACACATAATATATAAATTTTACCTTAAAATAAAATTTGTATTATGTTTCCTAAGACGTCCGTAGTCCAGATAAGGTCTTCCTGGTGTTATTTTTGCACCATTCATTCCGTATCATTTATGAGACGAACAATGAGAATATTTCTGGTGGCTTGCTGGGACTGTGGTGAGTTTTGTCCCCCACCACTCGCGGCGCTGGCGGCGGTACCACGTGACGGGCTTAAAACTAGCACCATCTAGCGACTTCACGGGGAAAAAGGCGATGTACTCTCATAATGGACTACGGACGTCTTAGGAAACATAATACAAATTTTATTTTAAGGTAAAATTTATATATTAAAATACGCAGAAAAAATTAAATAAATTTGGTGTTTATTTGTCACTTGTATATTACTAACCATTCATTTAAATTTACAAACAAACTCTGTGTGAATAAACCTACATTTCTCTATTATGTGGGTTCTTCCATTGATACAACATGAACTAGTTTCGAGATCTCTTAACAATTTCTTTAATTCATTGAATAGTTTCTTTGGGAATAACGTGAAAGGCTTCTTTGCCCGTGAGTTTGTAAGAGAGTGGGTTGTTTGTAAGAATTTAAAACAGTTTGTATGATTGAAGACGAGTAACTACCTATACTAAAAACTGCAATCCTTAAAATATTATAAACTTAATTTATTTATAAATATTCGTGAACTGTCCTGGTTACCTACCTATTTATATGTAATAAAATTAAATTTTGACTATGCTCTACAAAACAATAACTAATATACGATAAAATAAAATAAATTACAGCCTGAATGTACATCGTACGCGTAACTTTAACGTGGTGCAAAAGTTCATTCACAAATCACTCTATTTACAAGATAATAATTATGTAATAACGTACAGATTTTTTATTATATAATAATAGCTTAAGTTCTACCTACACTAGTTTGTACAAAACTTTACACATTTCCATTCTCTATATCTAGATATCAACCATACACGATTTTATCATTTAAACTCAAATGCAGCAGAAATTCCTATTCAGGAAACATATTTCCTGCGATAACGGACACAAATGACAAGTAAAAGCTTCCCAAAATTAATCTGAGTCAAGCGCAAAGCTATCTAGATCCAACGCTTTCGGTCTAGACTGAAATAGAATCGCTGAGCGTCTGTGACCTAATGCTATTGGTTTCTGCTGGAGCAGATAATATTAGATTGTATAATTGTGGGTTTTTAGGGTTCCGTTTCATTAAGACAAAATTAATACTACTCTACATGAAAATATTTTTAATTATATTCATGTTATTTTCGGAGGTTTGGTTAGTTAGTAGTTAGCCGTTTTTTATCGCAAAACATCGATAGAGTTTTCGATTGAACTGTATACCTAAGTGTAATTATTTTTATTCGATTCGATATACGCGATATTCATAATTATAAAAGTTCAGTTTTAGTTATAATTGTTCGATCGTTTATTGGTCATTTGTATTCATTACACAAATACAACTTGTACTGTATTCGTGTTTTTTTTTTTTTCATTTTTGTGCTATATTAATATGCAACCTGTACAATATTCCGTATTTCTGTTCATTACGTGGTGATGACATAATTCGAATTCCTGCATCACAAGCTAATGTCTAATTGTGAATTGTAATTATTATAGTAAGGTTTAATAACAACGTAGTGGCCCAGCTTTCCACAACTAGATATTGGCTGGATAAAATTGGAAGAATGTGCTATGTGCATATTATGAACATCTCCAAATCACCATTGCTGTAAAATGTACTAGATATATCATCAAAAAACAAGCACAACATAGAAGCAAAAAGTTCGAAAACATTGCCAACTTAGCCAGCAGTAATTTATCCTAAATTATCATAAGTATGCGTATGCATAGCGTGGATTTGACAAATATCAGTTGATAATACTGAATAATGAATTGAACTAAATAACATAAAGTTACCAATACAACATCAAACTACATTCTGCCTTCATATTTTCAATCTAAAAAATTAAATGACCATGACGCACTCTTCCACAATACATATTACTTCCACATCATTAGATGACGGAGCCTGTAAGAGACGGCTTTGTTTTCAGCGTTCGCGTCCCACCTCATTATAATTAATTAGCCCTTGGGAAATGGCTTTGAAGCGATTTCTTATAACTTGAATAGGACTGCTGTAGATAAAATATAATATTATAGTGTGGTACGATAGGATAAATAAATACGTATAGTTTTCTATTTTATGGCAGTCATCTGTGATCTTTTTCTGCTTATTTATGATTGCATACCATTAGTCTGCTGATCTACTTTCGAAACAGATTTTTTAAGGTAATATGAAAATAAAACACAGATATATGTTTTGTCTTATTTATTTTATTTAAATGATCAATGGGCTTATATCTTGCGCTGAATATAAAATATACTGATAAACACTTTAAATTAAAGATCTTACAATTGTTAATTTAAATACGCTGTAACAAGCTCTGTCAATGATTTCCTCTAATAACTAATTACTGATTCATTTCTATTACAAATTTAACCATTCTTTTACTGTTTAACATCAAGATTGCCATAACAAATGGTGTTTCTTCCGAATAGATTTTACATCATCAACATACATAATATATTCAAACAAGCATCTGTAAGTACAATCTATGCAATTTGATAGCCCTCAGTGCAGATATAGATCAACTGCTAACGAAGTTTCTCTAATTGACACAATATTGTTGATTGCTAGCTACTGAATACAATGGATGTTAATAGATACAGCAAATTGATGTGTTTGTTCCAGTTATTGCAATATATAAATGGAGACTGTATAATAATTGTGTTTGTAATAAAGGATATAAGTGAATAAAGTGATTATAGATTAATTATAAATTATAATCCTGTTGGTATACTAACATTTAACAACAATGTTTTAATAAAGTCATATATTTCTAGAAAGACAAAAACTATGTTTGCAATACTTTAAATCGAAAAGAAAATAACAAATAATTTGGAAAATCCAAAAGTGCACGCCTCATAATTT
>CAJQZN010036128.1:0-14367 GCA_907164685.1 Colias eurytheme | reverse complement strand
GAACTGTAGAACTCAACTGCACGCGATAAGAACTCACTTTTTTTTTTTGATCTGCTAAAAATGATCTGCTAAGTTGTAGTGAACTTAGCAGATCATTTTTAGCATTTTAAGAACGTGATATCAGAGTAGTGGGTACTTATTCATTATAATTTATATAATATTTAATGCCTACGAAATTCAGTAGTCTCGTCAAAAACATTCCAGAAAATCTGAAAATATTTATTATATATTTTAAGGTACCAACTATCAACTAGGTATGTTATATCTTTACAGTCTTACATAACCATTACATAACGTTATATACAAAAAGTACATATTTCAAGTAAATCATGTTTGAATAACCCAAAATACATTCTCGAAGGTTCCCCATAGCATGTGTCCTAAATCCCGGGAAATCCATTGGGCCGATAATTTATGGTCATAATTCTGATATAACCGCACAAACTTAGTTTATTTCGAGCTGACAAGCGGCCCCAGCGATCCCACTCGATAATATATACTTGGTTATGGATCCTTTATAGCTTACGAGTTGTTTAATTTATAACTTATAAGGATAACTTATAGCTACTACATAATATGTAAATGGTTATGGTTATGTTTGGTTAAAAACTGTTTTATTAAAACAAAAAATACTTCTTAAGACATATCCTCCCATATACAGTCGTTATATTATATATAGACAACAATTAATAAGTAAGTTTTTTTTTCAAAACGTCCGACCGTTATTTATTCCTGGAGTGTTGTTTTCGTGAGATTATAAAGCAAAGAACATCACGAGAATTTAAATCTATGTCTCTAGCCTATATACTATAATAATACATATTATAAAGCTGAAGAGTTTGTTTATTTGTTTGAACGCGCTAATCCTGGGAACTACTGCCCCCCTAGAAAGCCACTTGTCTAGGGGGGCTGGTCCGATTTTAAAAATTCTTTCGGTGTTAGTAGCCCATTCATCGAGGAAGGCGGAGCACTGCGGGTAAAACCTCAGAGCACAGCTAGTCCTATAATAAATCAAAATGTGTGTACTAACTAACCAGGTCATCTAGAACATTCTAGAACAATCTAGAACAGTCTAGAAAACCAATTACTAGTCCATCGTAGTGCAGCGAAGTTTGGAACTAATCGACGCTGACGTACCCACACTCCACAGACCTGCTTACAGTATATCTAGTTTAGTTGGGATAAAAGTTATGGATAGACTGAGTCTGTTACAAGATTGTTATAAGTTTTATGTTGATTTTTTAATATTTAATGGTAATGATATGCTACTTATGAAATTGGTCATTACTTTTAATTTATGTACTAGATAATATCTATAATTTTATTGAAAAATTGTTCTGGATTTTCAGGTATTATACCCATATTATTTTGCATTTGCTATACCTATTATCATGTAATATTTGCAGTTTAAATAAATACAAGCTGCTGCTACATTCATCGGATAACAATTTAAAAATCAGCAATACATAACGTAAACACAAAAACCCATTATATCATCGCGTCCACACAAAAACAATATGCTTTTAAAATTATGAAGTTAAAGGCAATAATAAAATATGGAAACAGCTATACATCATGGCGACAATTATTATCCTTTCATCTGATGCGATGTATCAAAAAGCTTTGGGATGCGTTGCGTGTGAAATCTGATTTTAAATTAGGTTAATTTATTTTATATTGCAAGCAATTTAAATTTGGGTCGACAGAGATTGCCCTGATAAATGTACCCCAAAATAGGACACTGTTTTAAGGGATAGGTTGTTGTTTAGATTGTCGGTATAACGATTGCCGGTATTAAATGTTAAATTCATTATTGTATGTAGTTACATAATAATTATTTGAAAATCATCTTCATTCTTCACGATCGTAAGAAGTTATTGTACTATTTATGACTTATCTTAATAATATATATAAATCTCGTGTCACAATGTTTGTCCTCAATGGACTCCTAAACCACTTAACTGATTAAAATAAAATTCGCACACCATGTCGCTCATTTGCGACAAGAACGTGTTAACGAGCATATGTATCGTTATGGAATAATGATACAGTAGAATCCGTCGCATCGCGCTCTACCTGCTGCTAAAACGCGATATTTCTAGCTCCAAAAATGACCGAGTTATGAGGGAAAAGGTCGGCGACTATCGGTTTAGCGAAATCTCTTTTTGCTCTTGAATTTAATGCAAGAACGGTTTAAGTCAGTTGTCGCTGCTCCCTTGAGAAGGAAACTGCTGCCCGATTGCGGTAAAAACGTAACAGCTTATTGTATCACGGTTTTGCTGAAAGGTAAGTACAGCTTTTTGTTTTTTTACTGATTTATATTTGCAGCTATAACGGGACATTTGTATGTGGGTCATTATTGTAGTAAAAATAGTATTCGCATGCTACGGTTTACATAGGATTGTCCCGTTGTTGCTGAAATAAACAATGTTTTTTGTTGGTTAATTTAAGATGTTCCGTTACAGTTGATAATAAAAGTACAAAATGTTTGGTATTTATGTTGGTTATCTCAAGTTAACACATTCTTGATAAAAAATAATACATTTTTACAACGAATACGCTACAATGTTGCATTATAAATGATAAAAATGTTGTCTGATTACTTAATTTATTTTTCAGATGGAATCACGGTCTAGGAAGCTTGTAAATCTTGTACGAGAAAATATTCATTATTTTATTTTACATTCACTTAAGTTAGAAAAACGAAAACATCATACCGATTCTCGAAATACAAATGAATTAAACAATCAATTTATTTTATAGCATAAACGAGTAAAAAATACCACTGAATAAAGAAATATGAAAAAAAAAATATTACAAATCAGTTAAAAAATGCAAGACAGTCCTACGAATCGAAAGCATCACAAAAAAAACTGTGCCGCCCCGTCAACTAAAAGAGAATCCTGCAAGGAAACCTGCATTTTCAAGTGTCAATTTTTTTTTCCGAAGAACAACACCGTGAAATACTGAAAGATTACTGGAATATAGGAGAGATCAAGAAGCTGTCTCGAGACAAGAACCTGTGATTTGTTTTGCTAATATGTTTATTTGATTTATGTTTGACCGGGACCCGCAATAAAGATTAGTTTCCTAATATTACTGAGATAAGCAAAATATAAAACGAAGTCGTTTTCCCCGGCCGAATGCGTTTTGCAATTTTGATGCAGTTTTTGTTAACAGATAAAGTGATTCAAGAGGAAGGTTTATATGTATATTGTATAATAGCATCCATAAATAGGTGAATGAACTGTTATTTTTGACGTTTCTAATGTGATGTTGTAAATAATTACATTATTTTCCGCCTGCATTGCAAACGCATTCTGAACCCTACGAGACTTATCAAAATAATTTACCTACTAAGTATTTAACACATGAAAAAGTCTTCAGAAAAATCGATGGTATCAGGATTGCACCCGTGCGAATTCGGGGCGGGTCGTAATATTATAATTGACAACATTTCAAAATTTTAAGCTACTTATTTTTTTATTTTAATGAAAACTAGATCAAAAATTATTATACACGTATTTTTTGCTTTTTCTAAATATGGAAGTTTTCATTCATCTTTTTGAGTTTTAAAATCATCTCATTCTAAAATGTCGTAAGCGCCAAATGACGTCATACATACGGAGGAATACATTTTTTCTTTTGCCACATACCTAGTTTAAATTAAAAAAAAATCTTGACAGTTTACATTTTGGCACATTTGTCACTTTGATTCGTCAAGCTTTGTAAATATTGTTATTTGTTATTTGCTGATCCAAATTTTAAACAAAAGAAACTTATTCACAAGTACTGATGATGACTTTATGCAGGATTTGTTAAGGGGTGCTGATAATATCTGGGAAACAAATATACTATCCCAAAAACGTTGGAAAGTGTTAAATAAATACAACTTTTAGTAAGTAAACAAAGTCTTTTATTTCAAGAAAATTATGAACACTATAGGCACTATTTGTATAATATAAATGAATTAGTCCAACTCCAATCAGATAAACTTCACGCTAATGAGATTAAATTAGAAAACCAAAACACAATAACACGATTTAAAAGTTTGTTTACATGAATAATTCACAAAAATGACATTATAAAAATAATATGAAATTTGACACATGCCATACCCTGTAAATGTCAGTGATAGTTTTTTTTTAACTTTTTTTAAATTAGGCTAAGGCGCATTTTTATTCCTCCGTATGTATGACGTCATCATCACATTTATCGTTTTTATTTAATTTCTCTTAAAATATGCGATTAAAAAATGAAATAAATTTTTTTCTGTAATCGCAAGAGCAAAATAAAGAAATGGTTTTTTTCTTTCATGGCCTTATAAAAAATGAAATGTTGTCAATTGCCAACGTTTGTGAGTAAAAGTAAAACAAAAAATATTAATGTCTGGTTATAATTGTATATTTTTTTTTAAATGTGTATATTACTTGTATTTCAGAGAAAGTTACACAATAATTTCGCAAAAATATCTTTCATTTTGTAAAACAAAGTACAAAAATAAAAAGATTTCTACTACAGTAACACGTTTTAATTAAAATTTCCAATACATTTAGATTACTGATTATCCATAAAACGTAACAATACGACATAACTTGTAAATTTTTAGATTTTTATTTAATTTTTTTTTCAAGAAAAATGATACATATCTGTTTGTAACGCAATACTGCACACTTTTAACAAGAAAAACGCAACAAGAAGGGCCCTTTCTGAAATAAATAATCATAATAAATTTAATAACCGACTTATTGTTCTGAATACAATTTGATTCAAAAAAACGAGAACGTTTTAATATGTTGTATTGAGCTGAATAGTCTAAGCATAATAATTAAAAAGTTACAGGAATTTTAAACTTTCAAATGCGTTTTCCCAACAATTGAGATTTTGACTTTGTCACGTTATAGAAGCAAATGAGCGATGTGCAGTTCGATCCAACTTGAGAGATAGGAGAGTTTAAACATGTAGGTACCACGGGCGAAGCCGGGGCGGACCGCTAGTAATATTATATAATAAGTCTTGTTTCATTTTATCAAATGCACTAAATTTAAAATTACAATAAGAACATTTTTGAAGTGAAACTTCTTTATCGGGGTTGGACAAAAATTTAGTGTAACATTTTTGCGTTACGCCGGACGCGTGACATTTTTGCGTTACGCCGTACGCGTGACATTTTTGCGTTACGCCATACTCGTGACATTTTTAAGGTCATAAAGAAGTTTCACTTCTTACGTGTGTACACTAACTAGTACACGCACACATTTTTCAATTTTATGCAACATTTTACAAACCTTATATACCTAATATTGAATGATGTTAAAAGAATATGAAAAGACAATATTTAAATATCCTGAAAATCTAGTCTGAAAAATCTATTTGAAACAAGTTTGAAACATTACCATTTATAACTTCCCGCGCTTACCGACATCGTCGTTGCTATGGATACGCCGACGCCAAGAACTTTTTCGTCTTTAAGAAGATCAGCGCCATCTAGTTGTAATACCGGAACTACGAAATAGACAGCACTTTCTTGTGACGTCGTAGTTCTTAGAAGAACCGCTAGGTGGCAAATCAAGATTTGTGTTCTCGTAAATTGTTATTAGATTGGAATTCAGTTTTCATGAAAATTTGTATTTCTGTATAGGAATGGGTAAGGTGTTGTAGAATACACAAATTGAATAGTTCTATGTTTATTGTTTTATATTCATGTAAAAAAAATTAATAGAATAATAACACTTATCTAATGGGGTTTGAAACTTTTTGTATGGACGCTGGCATATCGACCTGCCGCCATTTTGATTTTTTTTCAAAATCGCGGCGCACGATTAAAGTGGTATGTATGGATAGAGGACACATAGACGAACAAAAAATGTCTAATAACATAGTACCCTAAAGCGTCACATTACCGAGATATTTGGAGGTAAATATTCACTTATGAGTACAACGACAAACACTAAAAATAGACTAATTACGTGTCTATATGCATAATATTATCTCCAAATAATCACTCCCAGGTAGATTATTATTATTACAGGAAGAAATTAGGTATTCATTACATTACTTACATTTTTATGTAAGTATGTATGTTTTTATGTAATGAATGTACCTACTTTCTTCCAATAAACGGTTAATTAATAATAATCTACCTGGGAGTGATTATTTCGAGATAATATTATGCATATAGACACGTAATAAGTCAATTTTTAGTGTTTGTCGTTGTACTCATAAGTGAATATTTACCTCCAAATATCTCGGTAATGTGACGCTTTAGGGTACTATGTTATTAGACATTTTTTGTTTGTCTATGTATCCTCTATCCATGCATACAACTTTAATCGTGCGCCGCGATTTTGAAAAAAAATCAAAATGGCGGCCGGGTTGATATGCCAGAAAGTTTCAATGCCCTTTGCAAACTTTTTAATTTTTATTATAAACTAGCGGTCCGCCCCGGCTTCGCCCGTGGTACTTACGTTTTCTCTACATAAAAACCATCCTCGTACTTCAAGGAATATAATAAAAAAAGAATTATCGAAATCGGTTCAGCCGTTCTCGAGTTATGCGCTTACCAACACATTTTGCGATTCATTTTTATATATAAGATTTATTAAATAATATTCGGAATGAAGCTTTATCGAAAAATCTTTCAAAAATAATATTAAGACTGATTTTATTGTAGTTCAGATGAATTAGATTAGAAAGCATTAGTGTTAGCATAATATTTTATATACCTACCTACTTACTAATTTCCATATTAAACATATTATTGTAAGTTTAATTTTAAAAATGACAATATAATTATTCTCAACTTTATAAGCCAGAAGCTTCAAGCATAATACCGCATGTGAAGCGACTGATTCAGTGATTACCCAATCCACGTACCTACTTATCTAAATTCCAAGGAGATTCAACTTCCAATCTTTTACAAGTTCGCGATCTTCCGGAGCTATAAAGTTCCATATAAAAGTGTTATAATGGCCCCTAACGTCGCAACTTTGGAAATTTTTAATGACACTTGTCATTCTACGTTTATAATGATCCATTTACAATTAATGTTTCATTATTTATTGCTTTTATGATGATTAAGATTATTGTTTACGCTGTTAAAATATGTCTCTTTTTTGTAGTCTGTTTACTGTTAGGATAAAAATCTTCAATGTTTGTATACCTAGATGTTTCATTTCGATATTAGTTAGGTAAATAGGTAGGTACTATCTATATCTGGCGGCGTGAGACGTGTTCCGCTCACGCCGCCCCATGAGGTCAGAGCTGGCGAGCTCATAGTTTGTGTTGGCCTGGAGACGGGCAGCTGCTGATGGTCACGGAAGAATTCTACCTATACCCGTGGCCCCGTCATTGATGCGGCTTGACGGAACACAGTGGGGTTTTGGTCGGTAGGAATCCGACATAACCCACGGCCCTTTCCCCGGAGGCCGTGGGTATCTATGCAAGATTTCCCCACTTAAAAAAAAAGGTACTATCTATATCTAACTTTTTTTTCACACCTAAGATACGATTCAATTGGTGGAAGGGCAATATTCAATTAAATTTAACATACATAGCTTAAAGCGTTTCGTTTTTTTTTTCATTTTTTGATAAATGATGATGTCATTAATATTTCCTACAACGATGGAAAATCGCTTTTTCATTCGAATTTTTTGAAGAGCAACAGCTTCAGCCGTGAACATTATCTAAATAATATTATAAACGTGAAAGTATAGTATATGTTTTTAGGTAAACGATATCCCATACGGCCATACTAAGCTTTTCGCTTCGAAAATCAAATGACTCTATGGGATGATAGTTACCTACTAGCAGTATATTATTATTAGTCTGTGCTACTAGTAATCAAAATTCACAATGAAAACATATTTTTTTATTTGTTACAGATTAAATAAAAAACAAGAAAAGCAAGATGGCGGCGTTCGTAGCGAAGCAGATGGTCGGGAACAAATTAAGCGCTGTAAAAGGTAAGGCTTAATTAATTAAAATGATTAATGAATGAGAATTATTATATTTGGTACTCATTAATGATAAATAATGTTACACGAGGCTTAAATTTCTAAACTTATTGGATATCAAAACCAATATTTATAATTAAGTAAGCAAATATCTAAATGTCAAAATACAAAAAAAAATCCCTGTATTTTTCATTGGTATTTTTGGAGTTGGATTATTAGTAGGTAGTAGGTACCTATCTACGGAACAAAAAATGCTGCAGATCGATACTTCTAAGTACAATACCAATATAAATATTCGAGTATATAGTTATAATTATGTTCCATAGGAACACTGAAAAGTTAAAAAGTAGGTACCTAATACAAAATCCTGCACCACACGCAAAAAGCTAAATTAAAAATAATAATATTCAAGACATTTTAACTATCATTCAGGCCGTTAATTAAATGACGCCCATGTAAGGTGGCTAGACTCTTAATGAAATGACTGATTAAGTTGGCTGCGACATATCTTAATGTAGCGACATAGATATAAACTATTGAACCCTTGATTATTATTAATTGCATAATTCATTAGTAGAAAACTTACCATATTTTCTTACGATCTTAAAAGACGATATTGCAGAGATTCAATAGATAAATTATGGATACTATTATCACAATATAAGAAATAAAGTCGCATTGGAGCGTGTTGTTTCTTCATTTGGCCAATAAACTATATTGTGACTGCTGACGTCGATCGTGATAGTTCAAATCTGATTTCTTGATATTTTGCAGGCTCAGGGTTTATGCAGAAAGGACACAGTGATACATACAAATAAACGTAGGATACTACTTACTTTAAAGTTAAATATTATCAGTAAATAATATTTCTACCTATCATTTATGTATATAATGGTAAATTTTTATTTTTTTAGGAACGCCGGGATCCAAATTCAAATTAATAAATAGCGTTACACATCGGTAGTTCCTATTCCTAGATACCTAGTATATAAAAACTATTTAAATGCAAATGAGTTTCAATCATTAAATCGACACAGTATATTTTTAAAGGACCGAAATACAAAACGAAAAAACCTATTGAACTGATTACCTATATACCTACCTATCTGGAAATCCGTGCACTATCTTTACATCACTACACAGCGGCCCAAATGACTGAATTACCAAACATTACCACAATTATACAGCGGATATTTTTAATAATTTCCATAGTATTCCAAAGATTCTCCCCAAAGTACTTACCCAGATAACGGAGATAGAATGATGTCCCCGGCGAATGAATGAATGGCGACGTTTAGACGATGATTTCCCACCGGCTTCTGAAGATATCACTGAAAATATTAAATAATAACAATACTGGGATTTATTTATAGCAGTTTAAATGGTTGTTTGTTGAGGTAATGGCTTTTATTCAAGATATACGGAAGAGATAGATATCTATACTAATATTATAAAGAGGAAAGGTTTGTAATTATGTATGTATGTATGGTTTTCACGCATAAACTACTGGATTTTGATGAAATTTGGCACAGATAATTTTTTGACCCTGAGAAAGAACATAGGCTACCTTTTATTGTGAAATATGTACCACGAGCGAAGCCGGGGCGGACCGCTAGTAATGAATATAATAAATGCTATAAGGAATAAAGACTAAAAAATAATATAAAAAATAGAAGGTAAATTGAATCCTACCAAAATAACAAATGATATGAAAGTAAACATTAGGATTGTTTTTATTAAGTGAAATTTCATTAGGCGCGTTGAGGGAAAAATTTGTCGCGTCATAGCAATACCGTCACGTCATGTTTGCATCTTGCCAAAGAAGTTTCACTTCTGACACGTGGCCTCGGCGCACACGCTTTTTTATATAATTATACCCTGAAACTGAAAGTAATATATTTCAGTTTATCATAAGACAAATTATGAAATTATATGAAAGCATAATAAAACGTTAAAAACGTTATTATTGGACGAATTTTTCGTACTTACAAAAAATATCCACACTTCCGTATAAAATGATAATTAACAAACACGAATATTATGTTCATTCAATTAAGTCAACATTTCTGAATTCCTTAAAAAACAAAATATTACGGAGCAAAATATATGGAAAATATTAAAATTTCACGCTTAGAC
This sequence comes from Colias eurytheme, assembly GCA_907164685.1. NCBI lineage: Eukaryota > Metazoa > Arthropoda > Insecta > Lepidoptera > Pieridae > Colias > Colias eurytheme. The sequence goes on along the minus strand of CAJQZN010036128.1, from coordinate 4,276 downwards.
GAGACTCACATGCTTTATTCGTGACCTAAATAACGCCAAGAAAATTCATACTTTACCAAAGATTTTTGTTAATATTTTCTTTAAATATTCCTCCAACATTTCTTAGTTTACACTTTTAAAATATGTGACGTATTTAATATTTTCTAATTTACTCGCGTAAGGAAGCTTTCCCGGCTGAAGGAAGGTTATATTTTTGAGTTAATGAAGAAGATATGAAATTACTATAATTAAAATAAAATATTTGTATCGAAATACTTTTGATTTTGACTTGAGATGTATCTTGAAATTATAAAATAAAGTAAATATTTTCATTTTAAAATACTAATTAATATTTTAACTGGTATAATACCACCTATAGACAACTAAAGTAAATAGCAATTTTGAATTTGTAAAAAGAGCTATCTTGTTTTTGAAAGTACATATTGCCAGTATGCCTGCCTTACGAGTTGCCATAATAAAATCGACGACGAAAAAGTATAAGACGTTTAATTATTGTCTTTGATTTCCTAAATTCTACTAAGAAAATATCTTCAAAATATTACTTTAAATTTGAAAGCATTTTTATTGTAAAATATACATTTGAATTGCGCAATTGAATATCAAATCAATGTCACATACAAATTTGTTAAACCATTTCTAAATTTGCGGTTAACCGCAACGATGGTACGATATATTTTACATTAAAGCAATATTTTTCGTTGGACAGAAGAGAAATTATTACAACGTAATGATTTACCAAAGTAAAAAATCTTTACATGAATAAATAGATAATTACCTATTAGATATTGTGATATAAATCAGTAATTGTTACAATCACATTTCTAAAATAAACGGGAAAAAGGGAAACAATGACAGGATTGCCAAAAGAAGTGACAGCAAAATTTTCAATCTAAAAGATTTAACGATTATTAATTTCACACAATATAATATTCGCTATCTCATGATATAATATTTTCTATGAATAGGCATTTTATAAGATCTAAATTTTCGAATAATTCTCCAAAATCATAAAAGGGTAATTAAACCTTAAAAAAAGCAACAGACATTTTATAATCTCTAGTTTTATTAGCGCGTCTATACGAATGCACTTCTAGAGTAATCCCATTGTTTTAACAAAGGTTTTAAAAATTTCTTTGAAAGTATGCTTCAGAGGGCGGATTTGAATTGTTTTAAAAATCTTAGAAGTTTATGAAAGGCCTTAGTTTGTGTAAAGGTTTCAACGATTACTTTTACCATTGTTGAGTTCTTTTATTAACCGATTCGGAAAGAGCATGGGCGTAGCCACGGTGGGGCAGGGTGGGGCGCTTGCCCCACCCTGGCTCTGAACTGGAAGGTACTTATCCAAATCTAAAAAACTAAATTATCTAGGTACCGACTACAAAACTTAATATCCGTTAAAAAATTCTCAGTCGAAAGTTGTCAGTCGACACAAAAAGCTTGCGCTTCTATGTTGCATGATTTAAACCACCTTTGGTGACAGAAAAAGTAGTGTAGTACTGTTACCCCATTAAATAAAGCTGTTTTTATTTAGCCAAATTCGCACTAAATTTCCCATCTAATTTCACTTTTGTTTTAGGTTAAGGGTCACTTACTGACCATAAAAGCACAAAAAGCTGACAGATCCAGGTGGAGCTTCGCTCGCAATCTTAAATAAAAGTTTTTGGCCGATATCTCGGAAACTATCCACTTTAAGGCAAAAAATATTGGATTAAAAATATGTGGATTTTTTTGTAGATAGTAAAATTTTACATCTTTTATACGTTGTAAACTTTTTTGTAAAACTTTCCGCTTACGATTTATGGCCTATTTAATGAGTCGGTTAATTGTTTTTGGCAAGTAACTCTTTAAATATTGGATTAATCAATGAAAATGCATATATCCATTTTTAAAGTGAAACTTTTATTACATCGTCTCAAACTTTTTGGTCTGTGTAGCGCATGTCGCGTGACGGTCGGCTGCCGAGTAGGTATAAAGCAGTGTTCGGAAAGTTTCACTTTTACCGTGGTTTCATAATTTAAGATTACATTATTTGAAACTTTTTTTGTAATGCTTTTTGAGTTATTTAACATTTAATATTGGATTACCGGGTGAAAAATAGAAAATTTCAAGGTAGGTATGTATGTTTCGTATATATTTCGTACAACTAAATAATATTGAGTAGGTAGTTATTTAATATTCGGATGCAAGAATAAAATAAAAGGAAATGAAAGGAAAATATTTAAAAAAATGTATTAAAAAAATTTCTATACTTAAGTAAAAAAAATCTAAAATTTTGCCGCTTCGAAAACGGCGAAAATCCACTTGCATTGAAAATTTCTTCTTCGTTTTCATTACAACCGTAAAAAAACTTTTGGCCTGCTACGTCACCCGCCGAGCGGCGGCATTTCTACATTGAACGTACAACAACTCAAAATATATGGGCACTAGAAAAAATTTCAAACAAAAGTTGTAGAGAATAAAGTTATCTAAAAACTACATACATGCATTTTATTGATTAATCCAATATTTTTAAAGTTATTAGCCAAAAACGATAAACCGGTTCATTAAATAGGTCATAAACCGTAAGTTTTACAAAAAACTTTACAGAATATAAAAGATGCGAAATTTGACTTTCTACAAAAAAGTCTATGTAACTTTTGCCCTAAAGTGGATAGTTTTCGAGATATCGGTCAAAAACTATAAGATTGCGAGCAAAGCTCCACCTGGATCTATGTATCAGCATTTTGTGTTTTTATGGTCAATAAGTGACCCTTAACCTAAAACAAAAATAAAATTGAATCGGAAGTGCGAGGTTAAATGCTTTATTTACTGAGTTATGTTTATTTTTCCATTTTCATAGACATGTTTATATTTTATGATAAAAAGGAATCATATTATTGTATTAGAAAGATAAACTTTATAATATAGGGATGAAATTTGCAGCATAAACGGCTGTATCTTTTGTTTGTGTTGATTTATTCATTATTATTTCAGCTTGATACCGCCACGCGTTCTTGAAAAAAAAGGTATTTTAGACAGATAGACAGATGGACAACAAAGTCTGCCTGTCTGTTTGTCTGTCAACACCCTTTTTCTCAGGAACGCATGGAGGTATCAAGCTGAAATTTATGAAAAAATCAAAATGAAAAGATACAGCCGTTTTATGCTGCAAATTATCGCAAATTTCGACATTCGCAAGGGAATCAAAACCAACATTGTAGGTACCTACTTCCCGTGAACACAAAGTCTTGAAATTTGGTTAAAAGCAATGTCTTATAGCACAGATAAAGGAAAAATTGCTAAAACATACATTTTAGAGTTACAACATAATAAAAAGTAGGTTTGTTCGGAGCCCTCGGTGCGCGACTCCGACTCGCACTTTGCCGGGTTTTTTTTGCCCCACCCTGTGCCCATGGCTAGCTACGCCCATGGGAAAGAGGGTTACTTTTTGTGTTTTATGTTTGTTTCGTAATTAAGTTATATTATAATGGATTTGTACCTATTTATTTTGTTTAAAAGAGCGAATCAGAACGACATTAAAAATAGGTTTCAGAGCCTAAACTTAAAGAAATTATAGGATTGATTAATTATTAGTACAAAGTATTTTTTAAATTATCAAGTAAGTATGGTAATTATCAAGTAGTGGTGAGAGGTGTGAAACAAATAAAATAAAAACCCTTTTTCAATTTCTTTATTTCGCACAAACTAATTATTTCTTCCTATAAATTATCATAGATACCTATTTTTATTTTTATTATCCGCGTTGGAAGAAATAGAATATTCTAGATTTATTATGGCACATAATAATTTTATAACCAATAGTTATAAACTCAACTTAATAATTATTATACTTTACATTATAATTACGAATCTCGTTTCCAAATGATCGTGACGACATATCGTGTCGTGTCCATGTCGCCTTTAATTAATATTTCTCTTTACATATATTAAAATACTAGATAAAATATATATAACATGTAGCCACGACTATCATAATATTATATAAGTCATTATTTGAGCAATATTTTGTCGTCACGACCAAATCAAAACAAGTCCGTTTCTCTTTAAAGAAACAGTACATTTATTTATTTTTCTTATAAACTTACCTCTTTTACTCTAACAATAAAAAATTTTAGAGTAATTTTTTGTATACCTAAAGGGAATATAGTTAATATTTAATAATTTATATTGCTATTCATTTTGATTTGCCTCATATGTAATACCTAGGTATTGAATATTTTGTGATGTTCTTTTTAAAGTGACGTTTACGATTTACAACTTACATTAAATTAATCGA
>CAJQZN010036127.1:17518-45900 GCA_907164685.1 Colias eurytheme | reverse complement strand
ACTATAAATTAATAAATAATTTTAAACATGATTGTTGTTTTCTTTTTTACCCTAGTATGCTTAAATACTATTTTACACACTACACATAAAATTATCTCATAAAAGATTGGTAGTGGGCTGGGTTGTAAATATATTATTAACTAAACGTATGTATAACCTGGGTTCGATTCCCGGTGGCCTATCGAATGTTTGGGTCAGAACTCAAGAAAATTATACATATTATTTCGAATGGGACATCGATCGTACATGTTACATTTTTCTTACACTGATTAATTATACCCACACAGACACTAGACTCTAGAGTATACGCAATGGATACATGGAAAATCACTTGTAGGTATTTTGCAATCTATACATATAATAAAATCGTAGGAAAGTCAAAACTGTACATTGAATATTTTTTTAAAAGAATACATATTCCATGATCTATAATCGATATAGAAGCCAAAAATATAGTTTTTAGAATTTTTGTCTGTTTGTCTGTTTGTCTGTTTGTCTGTATGTTTGTCCGAGCTAATCTCGAAAAGTACTGCATAGATTGACTTCAAATTTTGCATGAATATTACTAACAGGTCGAGTGAGGTTTTTTTAAACATATTATCATGCTATCACCTCCGGGGGAGGAGCTGTGAACCTTTACTTTTCTTACGTATTCCGTGTACTACGACAGCGTACAATCTAAAGACTCATGTTTAAATGTTGTTTTTGAGTAAGCCATGCTATTATCTAGCTTTACACTATAAAAACTACGTCATTTACGTAATTTGGGCAGAGAAACTGTTTAATGAATCTTAGTACTATAAAGACAAATTTGATTCAGCGCCATCTATGAGATTTCGTAAAAATCAAATCAATTTACATGTTAACACTACTGAACACAATGTTAAAAATTAATAATTTAAATATAATTATGTTAGTTATTTATTTAACTCTTTAACCCATAATAAATCTTCCCTTCCCTATAAGGTGCGCTTATAATTCGTGTGAATATACTACATTTTTAAAAGTGAGGGTAGATGTATATTATTTTAAGTCAAATTAGACACCATTACAGTTAATCTAATATTGATTGTGTTCATTGGTTACATTTTTAAAAATCTTCGTGTTTTAATAATTCGATCACGAGGCGGGACTCTAATACAAAAAGGTTAGTTCGTTGATAATTATTATTCCTTCATCATTTACATGTTGTTAGTAAAAAATAATATACTTTAACTGTTAATACTTTTGTTCAGTATTTATCTATATGATTATTGCTTGGTAATTAATATATTTTCATGTCGTATACCTAATTATAAACATAAGTGTGATGTGAAACTAGCTGGATTTATTTTTACACCTCACAGTCTTATATTTTGTGTTAATGTTAAAATAGTATTAATAATAGTGTAAATCATAATATTTTTTCAAAGTTAAAAATATTTCCTTTTTTCTGATGGTGTTGCCATCGAATTAAACCGCGCTGTCGTTTCGTTCACAAAAAGTCATGTTATTAGGACCGAATATGTAGCCGCCTCAACTTACGGAAACGAGAGTAACCTGCGTTGTCTGTTAGTTATTGTATAGTCGAATTTAACGTTACATGGAAATTGGAATCTAAATATATGTATACCTACTTATATTAAATCTGTAGAGGTCAATTCTGCACATGAAATATATTTCCTAAATAACTATTATTTTTCATATTCGTGAGCAGAGCAGCAACTCCATTTTTAAGCTTTCGTTGCGTGTGCGTTCTTAATGCGTGTATCTTAATGGTTAAAGCTACACAGAAATCAAGTATGAAAGAAATGTTCTCCATATTATATAAAAAATATCTCCCGACATCATAAATGTCTATCTTTTATGGTTGAGCTTAGGAGTTCAAAGCTTTCTGATTATATTTGTCTACTAGCTGTCCCCGCGACTTCTTTCGCGTGGAATAGTGACTATGGGACCTATGACCATGGGCTCAGGGTGGGGCAACAATAAAAAATCATTTTTATTTTCATGCTCCCACTCCCGCGCCCACTCGCACTCCCACGCCATATGCCACGTTCAGTCCCAATCCCACGCCCACGCCCACTCCCCTTCACAATTAGTACCTACCAGATCAAAGCCAGGGTAAGCGCCCCACCCAGCCCCACCGTGGCTACGCCCATGCTGAATTACTACTTAAGATACAATTATTGAGTAAATACGTACTAAAGTCCGGTCGCGAAGCAGAAAGAATTTCGTACAATGACCTCTTTACCTACTGACAGTGGTCACAAACATTTTTGAATGAAGTGCAGTTTACATGAAATATTTGGAGGAGAAAATGTTTTTTACTAATTTATTAAATAAATGTCCTCTATTCATTTACAATACTTATTAGTTAGTTACATTTTAACTTTTTCAATAACAACGATATATTATATAAAAAAAAGTGTGCGTGTACACACATAAGAAGTGAAACTTCTTTATGACCTTATTTTTCAAAAAATAATTTACTATGTAGGTACAATATTACAGAAATACGTTATTCACACGCGATTTCGACTTAGGCGGATTTTGATTGGACATAAAGAGTTTGAGGTTTATTCTTATAAATTTTGAATTCACAAAATCATAATTGAACACCTGACACCAATCAAGCAAACACAAACCTTACGCTCTCAGGTTAAAGGTTTACAATCCCTAAGGACGGCGGTCATTGCACCTGTGCGAGCAAGACACATTATTTTTACAAGGGAGTGACAGTGACAGGTTAATGTATGAAATTCTTCCTGCTCCGCGACCGGACTTTACCATAAATAATTAAAAGAATTGTTATTAAAATTTCTTACTAAACTGAGCTAAAAAACTTACGTACCAAATTATTAAAGAAAATCAAGAAATGAAATGCCTAACCTATACCAAATAGTTACTACATAATGTAATTAAAAATTATGATTAGTATATAATATCGAAAATCAAAAAAGAAATGCCTAACTAATTCTACGTACGTGTACGTCTACGTAAAATTTCTTTTAAATTCTGTCATATTATTTTTTAGGAACCAGGGGGGGGAGAGGAGCAAATTCTATTTCCTTCCTTTCTTAAACGGATGTTTTTAATAATCTATGGTGTAGCCACTGATCAGCTTAATCGATACTCAGTTTTTATCAAATCCAGCAACAAATCCAAATTAGATCTTTCCTGTCTCACGCACGTAACTAAAGGCTGAGAAGAGAGAGAGAGAGCACGTAACTAAACCGTTTAGACGAAGAAAAGTGTATAGAAAAAGGAATAAATAATTTCATAAACTTCCCGACGATCTTTAAAAATAAATTATAACTTTCATTTTTTTCATTCCCACTTTTACCCCTATGTAGGTATAATAAGTGGATGAACCAATTTTGATACACTTTATCTAAGAACCAGCGTCGGAAAATATTCTGCCTAACAAAAAAAACCGCATCTAATTCGGTTTACCTGTTAGCCAGCTACGGTGCCATAGACAGACACACACACACACACAGAAATACATAGCGGTCAAACACATAACACCAGTCTTTTTGCGTCGGGGGTTAAAAATATAATACGACATAATTTAAAGGACATTTTATGTGGAAAATTTACCTATACACCAGGGTACATAATTTTTGAAACAAAAAAAAATCGCAGTAGGATGAAACCCATTAGAAAAGGATATGATAAAAATGTAAGGAAAAATAAATTACGGTCAATCGGAGTTCGGGAAGTGGGAGGGGGGGGGGAGCTTTTAAGAGAAAAAAAATGGTTTCTCTCGATTTCTCGATAATAATAACACCTGCTAATTTTTTTCTACATATTTTAATTGTACAGACATCACTTTTCCACAATTTTATTATATGTATTGCTTCACAAGCATTGGCAGACGACAAGCGCTTGTCGCCATCCGTCGCGATTTGAACTGAGCGTTCCCACGGCATGTGTGCGTATGGCAAGCACTGGCGAGCGACAAGCGCGCCGATTCCCATGGCATGTGGTGTGGTGTGGCGCGGTCGGATTTGTGAAGCAAACATGTCGTGGGAATCAGGCTTTAACTTAATTTTTATTCATTTAAAAAATCTTTATATCGAAATTCGAGCAAAGTTAAGAAAATGAGAAATAAGAGTTCTCAAGGATCGTTAGAGATAAGAGGCTTACTATTAACCGAAAACAACATGTGTTATGCCGAACCTGAAACCGCTTCACAACGAGAATTGCGGCTCACAGCTGACCGCGAACGGCATGTACTATCCTGTGAGACCGAAACCTTCACTGAGAGGGTATAACGTCTCACAGCTGATCGCAAATGGCATATTGTACTATCCCGTGAGACCGAAACCCTCACTGAGAGGGAATTACGTCTCACAGCTGATCACGATCGTCATATTTTATCTCGAGAATCTGAAACTTTTACTCAATATGAAGACCGTTTGACAAATAATAGGGTGCACCATAATATTATTCGATCTCTCGAAGATGAACATGAGCATAAGCAATGACTAGAGTAGGGACGCGAATATTACCATTATTTGAGACAAGAACGATTAATAAGTTTGTTTAATGAAAGATTAAGAATTGAAACTATTGGTCTCTTGAAACGGACGAATAGCGAGAGGCCCGTCTTACTGCAGAAAGATTTCGACATAGTCTTAATGACTTAGAGGTAAACATAGAAGATCAATCTACAAATTCGGTGGTGTGGTCCGACAAATATAAAAGTGGGTTTGCTTATAACCTCACAATTGATTACCTACAGATCATCTTCTGTATAGGCGATATTAACGTAGTATGTTCTTTTTGTAATGCTTTAAAGTGGAGTAAGGAGTCGGCTTTCGTTTGAAGATACGCCGGAACCTTTGAAATCACTACTTTTAAGTTTTAGAGGAACATGTGCAATCTAAACAGTTCTTAGACAATATTAGCTCTTATAGTATTGCGTTTTAAATGATCCTTTGGTGCTCAACAATTATCAGATGCTCCTTTCATTCTTACTTTTAAGATACAAGGTCAAGTTTATCATTTGATAGGATCCCTTTTGCCTGAAGGCCAACCTAAGTTTCTTTAAATATTATATTTTGTATTCGACTACGACGAATAATCGAATACAAGAAATCAATATTTCTCGAATTTAAAACTGAACTCATTTCACAATTTTAGAACATGTTAATTCATCAGGTTAATCCGTATATATGCGTTTTAAATCGACATTAGAAGCTTTTCCTCAAGATGGTGATATTAATATAAAATTGGTATAAATGCCGATAGACGGAAGTCTATCAGCACTCAGGAATTCCCTGAGCGTATTATAACGCCCAGGCCACAGTATTACAATTTTTCCTACAGTAGGGCGACGAATGTATTTTCGCATAGCAACGGAGGGGAACTCGTGGGGGGTAAAGTGACGCGGGCCATGTACCACAAACATGCTTAGTTTGTGGTACCGAGCGCGAAAGAAAGTCATCGTGTTTTTAGTAAAGTTACTATGTAAACTAACGTAATTTATTACTTAGGTACATATTCTATAATGGTGCGCTCAAACTGTTAATCTACATTTAATTTAGATTATTATTTTAATTACTAAGAAATGTAGAATTTAAATCACATTCATTCATGTTTTCCTCAGATATCGAGTCTATGATTTTCGATGATTTTAAGATTTTCTTATCAGAGTATTCAATTTTAATGTAGTTAAATTTTATAAGAGACAATTAAGAACATTCAAAAATAAAGTGTCACGTATTTTTTTTAAACGACGAATGACGAAAAACGACCGAATCGCGGACGAAGTCGCGGGCAACAGCTAGTCTTATATATAAAAATGAATCGCAAAATGTGTTGGTAAGCGCATAACTCGAGAACGGCTGAACCGATTTCGATAATTCTTTTTTTATTACATTCCTTGAAGTACGAGGATGGTTCTTATGTAGAGAAAACGTAAATATGTACCACGGGCGAAGCCGGGGCGGACCGCTAGTTTTTTCATAAAAAAAATTTTGGCAATATACGCCAAACTCATTCAGAGCTTATTTATTGCGAAATTAGTAAATGTATTAGGCCATTTATTTGATTTAAAAAAACACCAAATACCTTAAAGTTCAACCTCGAAAACCTCCTTAACTCTAAAAAATGATTTTTTCTATTTCCTTCAAGCCTCGAAACTTTCACTACTCGAGAGTTGTTAGAATCCGTATCGGTCCAAAATTACGAAGGTCTACTTACAGACTGCTCAATATGAAAAATGTAATAAACTAATAACTTTAATTTCCTAAATTCACAATCAATACTAATAATAATAAAATATTGTTCTAAGGTAACGGCACCAGTCGTGGACAAGCATCCAGTAATGGACAAAATAAATATTAAATTTAAATATTAAGACCAAAATTAACGTTATATAATTTGGCAATACTTCAAATAAAAGTTTGGTTCATAAGCTATCAAAATACGACATTTCATCTTATTCGGCCAAAATGTTTGAAGATGGCAGAACGTTATGTTTAGTTGCTGCGACTCGTTTCGAAGAAATCCGTTTTTACTAAGAAAATCCTTAAGGAAGTGAGGACACAATTTTGGTTATAAGAACTTTTGTATAAATGTCAGCAAAATTTGATATTACTTTTATTTATAGTAGTTAGGTGTACGAAATATTACACGAGTTAGTATCATGATAGGTTTATCTTGTTTAAATAAAATTCATCAGTGTCCATAACTGGATTTAATTCTATGGATATATCCATTTATGGACATATGTCGAAAATAAACTTTTTTTAAAGGTATTAATTACATGCGCTTTTCTGTATTGTCTTTTCTTTCTGATTAATAATATACCTATCACGACCATTTCAAACAAAGGGTTCCAATATTGTACAACAATTGTCCATGACTGGATTTGCTTTGGTTCCTATAATGGACATTGATATTTTTTGTTAAAATTACACTAATGGGTCCAACAACATAATATCTATCTAAACATGAAGAATATATTTTAGAACAATGGGTCATTATGTGCTGTGCGACTCGTTCTCGGCTTCATTCTCTATCACTGCGTAGAGAAGTCGCATACTTATGCGTATTGTAACGCATCTATCATAGAGAGTTCTCTGATGAACTGTTTGGATCGTTGTCTGCTGCTAAATTCCACCACCATATAGCACACACGCTTAAATTTCATCCACACCATCTTGACAACAGTTTAAAAAAGCTTTTTGCCTCGTGCTACAATTTGGAATCCATATCGATGGACCGATCAGATTAAGGCTGCTGGCGGATTCAGATTGGCGATTCACTTCACGAGTGTAGCGGAATGCCAGGAAACAGAGAGATATGGCGGAACATCGTGAAGCGGGTAACATCTAGAGTGATATGACGAAGAAGAAGAAGTCCCAAAATGGATGGAATGGCAGTACTTGTTTTAGTTATATTTTTCATCCCTGACTTATTGAGAAAAAAAACCGTATTGGTGTTTCTTAACGGACATAACTCGTATTTAACGATGCATTTGTCCAATTTTTGCCTAGAAAATGGAAATTAAGACTGTTTTAAATATTATAAGTATGCAAAATAATTAATAAGTACTATTTTTTAATAATATATCCCCGATTTATTGTATTCCAATCATCATTTTCAAGATTCTATTGATAACTATAAGTCTTCTCCAAGTGTAAATAACTGGAGAAACGACATTAGGTACAGTCCATAAATGGGTGTTCATAATTGGATGTTGTCCAAAACTGGGTGTCCATCATTAGATTTTTCACTGTCCAACACTGGTGCAAAAAAGTGGTTTTTTAATTTATAAATAACTTCATTATTTATGCATTGTAATCTTTTTTCTAACATTGGTTACGTTAAACTAACATAGAACTAAAGGTATAACTAAACAATATCCAATAAAGTTAAAAAACCTACGAGAAATTTGCAAAAAACTTAAATTTTTTCCTTAATCTGTACAAGACTGGTGCCGTTACGTTACGATTCTTTTTATTTTTAAGAAGTCTATTCAACAATGTGAATCAATGTCTGAATTTGACATAAATGAGCTTTTACATTAGGATGCTTCTGCTCAATAAAAATTTTCCAACGAATTTCGTTGGTCTATGAAATACATAAAGTACATACGTTATTTTGAACGTAATGTATGAAATGCAGTTCGGTAAAAGTTTTAACGGTAAAGTTTAAACTTGTTACACTTATTTTCGAACTACCTACGTCCCGCAAAATCAGTCCAGCCGTTTCAGAGATTAGGCGGAATAGACAGAGAGACATAAATTGCCAAAATTACTATTTTGGTTTATGTACCACGAACATCGCATCTATACGAATTTAGTAAAAAGCGGTTCTTTAATATAAAAACATCATACATTATTATTGGTATAGATTTCAGTTAGCGTGAAATTAGGTCATCGCCTGGTACTGAATGCTGTTAGATGTAAATTCTTATTTTATTTTTGCATTAGCTTTTGCCTAATTAGATTATATTCTAATTGGACTATTATAGTGTAGGTTTTATTGAAACCAAAGAAAGAGAAACATAGGTGTTGTCTATGGGATGAGGATTAAAACAACCAAATTACATTTTATCGTTTATTCAACATCATATAACTTACAATAATTAACAATAATTTTCACTTTCTTCAAACAGGCCTGAGGAGCTATAAACAAATGAGAAAGAGTATATAAACACTATGAATGAATCTCTAACACTAACCACAAAACGTCGACCATAAACAATATATTTTTATTACAGATTACATGCTAAAGCTAAGGGTATATGACAGTATAAAATTTTAACAAATTGAAGTGTATTAATATAGTCTACGAAAATCTTTAACGCAACCAGCAAATTTCTATTTTACTTATTTTATGCTATAAGAGGTACAGATATTGAAGACTATAAACTTTAGAGATACAACAAAGAGAATTGGTACACATGACTAGTCTTTGGAAATTAACTACTAATGGCTTCGATTGTACATTGTAAAAGTTCTAGCTTATTTATTACACACTCAAACACTCGATGAAGTTCATAAGCATGACTATAATAGTTTTGAAGATCGGTATCTAAGATACACTAGAAATTAAAATACGAAACACTTATGATGAAATGACTTATTTTTTATCTGTAAGTTATTTCGTTAACATCATAAAGTTAAAGACACAAACGTCTATTCATAATTGAACACTAACATTCGTGCATAGATTATTATCATATATTTATACGCTTACAATTATTTTCAACGCAACATTCCTTTCAAGCTGACTAGTATTACGCAATTTTAGACGATCATTCCTGAGTCCATACATAGGTTAAAATTGTATTTTTTATCTATGTACTAGCGTTTACTATCTGCCAGACAGTGTATCGGTTGCTCCTCTAGATTTAAAATGTGCATACATTTAGCTACACCGCTCGTTAAGCATGGCTTGACCGCTTGAAGCAGCAGTTTTCATGCGTTTTGTATATTGCTACATGTTTACGTGAAAATATCTACACATTGTAAAGCGCGTCACACACGGTGAAGATGCTATTATATTTTATCTTATGGTATCCGGTATCAGCGTTCTGACCATCATTTTTCTTTTTGTCATTGCGTACTAAGACCCCTGTAGAACCGCCATCCTGTTACAAGTGACCCACAAAATTTCGGGTCATTTGTAACAGGATGGTTAATGGGATGATTAATGCTTTGGTATTTACATATTTTGGGTTAAAACTACAATTTTCAGTTTGTATTTAAATGTTTATTTCGTTTTTATACGTGTTTTGCGATATGACAGCCTATCTGTCTCGCTCTAGACATCGAAATATTCGAATGTTAGAAATAGAAAAGAAAATAGTGACTAGAGAAGGCATTTTGCTACCACAATACAAAAAATCATGAAGGCGGTGTATAATTTTATAGGTGTATCGTTTTTATGCTTTATTTGATGGTATTCAATATTTATAAATAAATTTTATTCCAAAGCACCCAATCGCGAATCACCCGCCTTCATGAGGTAGATATAATAATATACCTACTACATTTTCAAACATTTATGACTAACGTTACATTGGTACATTTTTAAGGGTTAATTTGGAACAATTTTAAATTGACATTTTAATTGATTATGAGTTTAGTTTTAGAATGGAAAAGTTTTTAAACATTTTATGTTACATTTGCTTTTATAACGAACATGAATTTATAGAAATTTATTCAACATATTACTAATTATTATCTCTTAGTCTAGTCTACGAGACAATCAAAATTAAACCTTATGAATTATTCATATAAGTCACGTTATATTTTGGAATGACACAATTATTTATTACTCTTGAAATAAGTCAAACAGTTTTTAAGATATTACACACAAAAACGCTCTACTTAAAATATTGTGAATAACCTAATAATATTAATTGACACAAATATGGGTATACTAATAGTGAATTGGGTAGGCAATGTGGTGTATTGAATGTATTTATATTATTTTATTAACTATGTCGATTTTTAGGGTTCCGTAGCCAAAATGGCAAAAACGGAACCCTTATAGTTTCGTCATGTCCGTCTGTCCGTCTGTCCGTCTGTCCGTCTGTCACAGCCGATTTACTCGGAAACTATAAGTACTACAGTGATGAAATTTGATGGGAATATGTGTTGTATGAACCGCTACAAAAATATGACACTAAATAGTAAAAAAAAGAATTGGGGGTGGGGCCCCCCATACATGTAACTGAGGGATGAAATTTTTTTTTTCGATGTACATACCCGTGTGGGGTATCAATGGAAAGGTCTTTTAAAATGATATAAAGTTTTCTAAAAAACATTTTTCTTAAAGTGAACGGTTTTTGAGATATCAGCTCTCAAAGTCGTAAAAAGTATGTCCCCCCCCCTCTATTTTTATAACTACGGGGTATAAAATTCTAAAAAAAATAGAGGTGATGCATGCTAATTAACTCTTTCAACGATTTTTGGTTTGATCAAAGTATCTCTTATAGTTTTTGAGATAGGTTGATTTAACTGTAATTTATTATATTTGCTGCTACGGAACCCTTTGTGCGCGAGCCCGACTCGCACTTGGCCGGTTTATTTCAGTACTGAGTAGGAAGGTACATACTTTGTGAGATATTTAACCTGAGAATTTTCTTCCAAAAAAGCTTAATATCATTAAAAAAACAATTTGAAAGCAAAGGCCTAATTACTATTTTTTTAAGTATATAACTATAATAGGCCCTCTTCACAATGGGCAGCGTTGGGCGAGTAGAGGCAATCACGATAGTGTAGATGGCCTGATCAGCCGCCGATCATAGATATTCATCGGCCGTCATTGTAGACGTTTAATTATTATTATCGCCGTAATGGTGGCAAACATCGCCCATCATTTGTTGGGCCAACGCTGCCCATTGTGAAGAGGGCCCATTATAGAGATCTCATTACAGATTAATAGACATATAATATAAGCGTCGCCTCCATTCTTACATACTTACATAGTTATATTTTTTAAACAATTTCTACAGCTTAAATAATATTGAGCTAGCTAATACAAGACAAAGATTACATTTAATAGAATTTTCAATAAGTTATAATTTATAGTGAGAACACATATATTTCCTATTCTAAGATAATATGATCTATAAAATATATTTTCTAACAATTATGAAAATAATAACGAACATATAAATAATTATTGCTCGATACAGATAGCTAAAAATGAAACATATTTTAATATGATCATGATATTATTATGATTAAAAATATATGGTAACTTTGAAGAAGGTTTTGGCTATAAATGAAAAGTGCGCGATTTGCATAATTATATTATGATTATTATTTATACATTGAGATAATATTAATAGGAGACGACACCGCCTACATCACTTATGTTCCACTCAACATACGTCATGTGACGTATGTTGAGCGGTATTTTTTAATGGTTTTAAAGTGAAACGCATCAAACATGCCTTCGTGTGTGTTACGATATTGCACAAATAATACAAATAATACGGAAAAGTGCAAAGGAATAACTTTCATCGTTAAGTACCTAACTAAATAATAATTTTTAAAACTTAGTTAGAGCAAAAAAATGGCGCACAGATTTTGTTCGTGGTGTCTCCTCCATACGTAGTAATATTATCTCAATGTATTTATATAACATTTTAGTCTAGAATCTCAGTGGAGAAAAAAAAAGAAAGTCTTTCTTTTACATTTTTCGACAAATATTATTGGTTTGTTGTCCGTTGATTTTAATTATTGGAATTACGAAGGCTAGTAGAGCTTTTTATTACTTACTAGCGGTCCGCCCCGGCTTCGCCCGTGGCACATATTTACGTTTTCTCTACATAAGAACCATCCTCGTACTTCAAGGAATATAATAGAAAAGAATAATCGAAATCGGTTCAGCCATTCACACGTGATGCCGTGACAACGCGAAACGGGTGCAGACCCGCCGCCTTTTTAATTTTTATAGCTCCCGCCGCGCAGCGCGTCGAACGCGGCAACTGATACACAAAAATAATCCTTATGGCATGATTCTGTATTCACGCGCGATGACTTATAACGTATTTCATGTATAACTTTGGTGTTTCTACACCGATTTACATGATTCTTTTACTATAACCTGCCCAGGAGTATGAAGAATAATTGTGCCAAATTTAGTTAAAATCCGTCGGGTAGTTTTTGTTTCTATAACGAATATACAGACAGACAGACAGACAGACAGACAGACAGACAGACAGACAGACAAAAATTTTACTGATTGCATTTTTGGCATCAGTAGCGATCCCTTATCACCCCTTCATAGTTTTTTTTTAAATATATTTCATGTACAGAATTGGCCTCTCTACAGATTTATTATAAGTATAGATAAAAATAAATTTTAATCATTCATGTTACTGAATTCATGATTATGATTAAAGTTATAAATAAAATTTGAGATTCTACGACAAACCTTTATTAATACGTTTATTAATTTGGGAAGATTATACGAGGTAGAAAATATATAAAATTACTAAGGAAGCATTGGTACCTACTTTCTGAATATGTTATTATAATATAAACAACTATTTTTCAATCTTATTTCAATAGGCCCTGTTTAAAAATAATTCAAGTTTGAAATAAAACTGAAGTCCAAAATTGATACTATATCTATAATTCGTAATTTTGTCGATGTATTTTTTATTATTGTACGAGAATTCATTTAATACTGTATTTATTATTTTTAGGATCATAGCCCTTTCTAAATTTACTAAAAAATAAAACGTAAATGATGTAAAGTTACGATAATTTATTTGTAAATAAAACAAAAATGTTATTAGTTACTTTTTTATACGCGTTTAAACTTTAAAATAATTCATTTTTGTCGATTTGTGCGTGTTACGAAAGTCGTACGCTTGGATTTTTATGTTATATTATTTATTCATTTATTGAATAATTAAACATAATGTTAGTTAAGGCGATTAACACACGGCACCGCGCACCGCGGCGGTTGGCAGTGAAGCCCTACGAGGTACGGACCGTTCGACCGCGCGGTCGGGCGGTGTATGTGTGTTTGGTATCAACGAATTTAATAGAAGCCAATGCAACTTGAGAACCGCTTCACCGCCAACCGCGGCGGGACGCGGCACCGTGTGTTAATCGCCTTATACATATTATTGTCTTTAATTTTTATCCGACTTTTGGAATAAACAAACCTTTGAAGAGAATTCGCTTCAAAGTTAACATTGAAGTATTTAAGTAGAGTAATAATTCTCTTAAATTTACGATCTGTATTAAATAATATAAGAAGAATATAACAAAGAATAAAATAAAATTTATTAATCTGTAATCACTTCTTCCATTAAAATAATATTCGTAGTAACGTATGTAAATAAATTATTTTATAATATTTTTTGTACAAACGAAAACATTAAAATATAATATCTTAAAAAAATATGTTTATTTACAATGAAAACAACGAGTTACATAATACAGATAAAAAATGTTTTTATACAGATTATGAATAGCATAGCCTCTGAGACATTAGATCTGTCAAAATATTGCCGCTCCCCTATAATAAATTTATAGCTTATTAAATCATACTTCAATTATCTATTTTTCATATCTTTTTAGATAATAATATGACAATTTATTAAGAAAAATTATGCTATCACAAATGCATTCTATTTATTTCTCGCATTAGTTATATAAATCAAACCTAAATTAGGAGTAGGTAAGATAATAACATAAATACTTATATTATAATATAGTTTATAGTTCTACTCACACATTTTTTATGACACTATTTGGGACACCAGAACTTATAAGATAGTTCGATCTACATACGTCGTTACATTTTAATAATATAAATATCATTTTGTATTGTGATATACGTTTTATTTTAAGCATTTAAAGCAATTTTATGCCGTAACGGCGTATCTATATCACTTGATGCGTTAATCTAAATAGTTCTAGAAGTTTCAACAAATATCAACATCTATCAACGTGTAAGAGAAAGTAGACGCAAAATAACATTGTGGAAACGGTTTTATTTTTTTAACAAAACGTTAAGTAATTTTAACGTAAATAAATTGTAGGCATTTATAAAAATTTATATTTGTTATTTAACCATAACCAACCAGCACTGCCGCAAAAAAAAGCAACTTCTATCATCATCAAAGTCGGTTTTTTATTACGTTCAGGCACAGTCGTTGCCAGTGTCAAATTAGTCATTTCAAAAAAAGTAAAAGTCAAAACTTTTTTTTCAACGAGCACGCTCAAACTGCCAGTGTCAAATTAAAAAGCCATCACAAAAAAACTCTAGTCATTCACCTAGTTCTCCTTCGAACAGGCCACTAACAAAACCGTTATAGAAAAAAAAAAAACCGCTTCCACTTGACAGCTGTCACCTGTCACCCGTCAGCTGTCAGCTGTCACCTGTCAAACGTCTAATACGTGGACACACAGTCGGGTGGGTGGTATATACCGAACACGTTGAGCTCGTACAGGCTGGCCAACGTGATGAACAGCAAGTACCAAACCATGAGCACGGCGCCGAACTTGCGGTCGAGCTTCCAGCCGTTCGCGTGGGTGGCGAGCACTAGGAATATTACCGTCGAGAATAGGGATAGCGTGGAGTAGATTAGGCCTGCAAATAAATGTATTTAATTAAAGTTTGTTTTATTTTTATATCAAAAGAACATTCAAATTGGCATGGCAAAACTTTCAAAGATAAAAAAGAGCAATGTACGTGTAAGAAGTGAAACTTCTTTAGCAAGATTCAAAATAGTCGCTATAATCCATGACGTGACGGTATTGCCATGACGCAATCTTGAAATTTTACTCTCAACAAGCCTAAAGAAGTTTTACTTAAAAAACCTTAAATAGTAATTATTTTATCATTAAATAATAGCTTTAAAACGGCTATACCGATTTTTTTCGAACTTAGTTAAAGCAAAAAAGCATCAAATTATATGCATACCTTTGCTAATAACATTAACATGGCTGCCGGGGTGTATGATGGCGGTCTGTATGAACCACGGCAGACCGAGACACACGAGGATGTCGAACACGTTGGACCCCACCGCGTTGGATACCGCCATGTCACCGTAACTAAATAGATATAGTATTTTTTAATTATACTGTTATGAAAACGAATAAAAAGTCGCATTTTAAAGTCGGTAGAGTGTGTTGTAAATTATGTTGGAAGTGTATTGATATTCATAGGTTACACGCTCAGTCTGGCGTCAGTTCAGTCCATCAGTTTGATCCGGCTTAGACTGATGCCAGAATGATGGATGAAAAACACGGTTATTCTGAACCATCAGTCCGTCAGTCAACCGGTTAGACGATAATTCTCCCGTCATTCTGAGTAGACTGATGGACTGAACTGACGCCAGACTGAGCGTGTAACCTATGTCTAACTTGTAAGGTCGGTTGTTATAGTCCTTTCCACCTAAGATGATTTCTGTGACACATCGATTTTTGACACGTGTAGAGATGTCTTTACTGAAATCATATCAATTGTTTCCGATAATCGATAATATTTTATATGGAAATGAAATTGATTTGAATAAAGTACCAAAATTGGTTTTTTCGGCATTTCTCCAACAATTAACTAAGGAAACTAAGCAAACAACAGCAACAAAAAGTCAACAATAACAATTAGTAACAATAACAGAATACCACGTAAAGTATCAATATAAAAATGCAACTTGTATACAAGGCTGACGCACTCGTACAGACGATTGACTCGATTGACAAAGGATCACAAGATGGAACCTGATTATAGTGCCACAAACTTATCTGACTCGGTGACAGTGTCACTGATGTCGCTTTCTTTTATATAAACAAAATATTCCGTATGAAAAGTCTGTGAAAATGTGACATTTCAAAATGGCGGCACGTAGTTCCAGTTTTTGCCACCGGGTCAGATAAGTTTGTGGCACTGTATATGATTTTCCAACTCTATGATTTTTCAACGATCCATTTCATGTACGCGAATTGCGTAGGTATTATATTTTTGTGTTATTTTATTTTATTTTTCATTATATTAAACTTAACAATACTGTTTTTGATTTATAAGTATAAGATGTTTCATTTTTATATTTTTGGTAATAATGCCGCCATATAATAAAAATATTATGCACTAAAATTATTTTGGCGTTTTAAACATAAAATACGTAATTCGGAACACGATGAAGTGTCACAGGAATCATCATATGTGAAAAGGACTATAGTGTATTTTGAAGTCGGTGGGCAATGCTTTGTAAACTCGGTTAATAGTGAGTTGTAGAATCGGTTGACAGTATGTTGTAAAGTAAGAAGGCAGTGTGTTGTTAGGTCGATTGGTAGTGTGTTGTAATGTTTTTGTTTGTTTTCTGCGCATCGGAGTGTACGATGTTACGATCTACCATTAAGTTTGTATCGTACTGTATCTGTATGTATGTTTGTGTGTGAGCACTCACCCTTCCTTGATGACAGCGAGTGAAGAAAGCGCGTCGGGTACAGACACACCGGCCGCAACAAACGTCAGACCCATCACTGTGTCCGGGATGCCCAGGGTGTAGCCTGGAATATAATATCATTTATTTATATGTCATTGTAAAGAGAGTGAAGTGAAACACAATAAATATACTTTTAAGAGAGAGACATGTGAGACAGAGTGCACATGTTTTTTTTCTAACCGTAGCCTTATGGCTGAAAGCCATAAGTTTTGAGTAAAATTTACGATTTAACAAAGATATTTTTTTTTTAATTTAGTGGTGTAGTTAGTTACATCAAATTTCAAACGAATCGATTTTTTAATTGAAAATTCTAAAAAACCTCTAGAAAGAAGCTTCAACTTGTATTACTACACATATTTATGACAAAACATATTATATTCCAAAGAGAAAATCTTAAAAAATACGTTTTTACACTCACCAATAACAGTAATCATCCAGACCATGAAGTACGAATAGAAGGAGATCCACAGCATCGATATAATGAAGGTGATCGGATACCATCGGCCGCGGCAGTCCGGCATCGTGCGGCGACACGACCAGTGCACCGGGAACGCGACGTACCAACACGCGAGTTGCACGAAGTCTGATACATTTGTAAAAATATTGTTTAAAGTATTGTGGATTACAAGAAAATAATTTATAAATTTGTAAAGAACAGAAAAACTCGATCACGAGGTTCGAACCCGTGTCTCCCCCAATCGGGGGCAACGGTTAACCACCTCGGCCATCTGTGATCCCGCCAGACCAATCGAATTTAGTCTACTCATTCATTTTTATATGCCTATTACTAGACATATTTATATTTATATAGCAATTGAATGCCATGAAACAAAAATAACAAATTCAAGAAAATAATTTATTGGACTATCCTATACATTAGTCTATACACACAATATGTCACTTTAGGAACTCTTGGACCCAAACATAGGACAATCTGTAATCTGGAGTCCAATAACAAAACAAACATATAAAACAACTAGCTTTTCGCCCGCGGCTTCACCCGCGTTTTCAACGAAAATCTCGCATTGTTCCCGTTCTTGTGGGATTTCCGGGATAAAACTTTTTATATGTGCTAATCCCAGATCTATGTGTGTGCCAGATTTTGTGAAAATCGGTTGAACAGTTTTTGCGTGAAACAAGTAAACACACATACTTACTAACTTTTGCATTTATAATATAAGTAGGAAGTAGGATTAGTTTTACTTACTGGCTCCAATGGGTTTAACAAGCGGATCGACAGCTGTCTCAGGATTGTATTCTTTCGCCTTGTAGTATGGCTGTTGATTTGGCTGAAATTAGATTGTTAAATGCTGTAAGTATAAATAAATAAAATAAATATATATCATGAGTATAGAACTTATTAATTCTGTAGAAAACAATGTGCATTATATTGACTACATATTTACTTGAGACGAAACAATAACTTAAAATTTTACTTTTATACGTAACCAAAGGGTAAAACGGGACCCTATTACTGAGATTTCGTCGTCTGTCTGTAAAACAAATACTAAAAATAAAAAAATATTAAGGGTACGGAACCCTTCGTGCGCGGGTCCGACTCGCACTTGACCGGTTTTTTAAACTTTAGGTACGTAATGGTAACGTTTAACATATGGTTTAAACTTCTAAACGCCTAGAGTACTACTAACTAGTTGTAGATAAAACAAGTTCTAAGTACATTGATATCAGTCCTATCTTTTAAATTGAACTGAAATGCTATTAAAAAAAAGATTGGTTGCACTCCGGGAGTGCCGGCAGAAGTGAAAACTTGATTATTAACGTTGAGCATGTTTGATATTTTGGAATGGTATCCGTCTTACGCTTTTTCGATCAGGTCACGTGTCCTGACGCGAGTTTAAGATTTTATACCACTTCAATAAGAAGTAATTATAATATACCTGTGGTGGTTGTTGAGGTTGTTGTTCCGCTTGTTCCGGCGTTTGTGGCGTTTGTATGTCTTGTTGTTGTGGCTGTTGAGTTACATTCCAACTCTGGTTAGCTGGTTGTTGCTGGGAAATATTATAAAATATTAAATGTTTCTCGCAAATTGAGTGAAATAATAGACTGATTATTTTATGATAGTATAATAAAGCTTTATCTTTAATCTTTATATTTTGATGCTTAGGAATGAGTAATGTGTGTTAATGCAGTGTAGTGATGGGTGAGTTTAAAAAAAAATTGCTATGTGTATCAGTAGTGTAGTGATTTGTAGTTTGATATAATTCCAGGATGTTCGTAAGTAGGGTAATGTAGTATAGGTTGCGGTTTTCTAGTTAGTTGTGTAGGATCACACCATATGCTACTCTACAGTTGTATATATGCTTTGAAAGGTATGAAAGGCAGAGACCGCAAGGATCTTATGCAGCGTGCAAGTATAAATTGTAGTGTAGTGAAGTGAATTGTCAGACGCTGTTTATGTCCTATGTATATTTTTGACGTGACAACGTCTTATAATTCGATAGCGCCGGTTGCACGCACGAAAAAACATGACTCATGCGGCGTTACCTCGCTCTGAGGCGTTCCATGTAAAGCTTGAAGTGCAAGCGAGAGCGCGGAACGTGACAAAGAAGCACAATCAGACGTTGTCACGTTCAACTATCGTCAGTAAACCGACTTTACAGACAACCAATTTTTTTTGTGAGATATAGGATCACATACTGTATGCAATTTGTTTAGTGTATTGTAGTGTAGTATAGTGAAGTATAGTGTAGTGTAGTGTAATATATTACCAGCGAAGTCTCCTGGCTCCACGCATTGTTGGTATCGTCCCACGCACTAGCGGGGTCCCACACGGGCGCCGGCTCCGCGTTGTACGCCGCGTTCTCGTACGCACCACCCGGGTTGTACGCTATATTGTACATGTTATTTATCTTGTACATTGTGATAAATAAATAATAATAAGGGTCGATTTTTCAATGCTTGGATAAAACTTATTCGTCGAATAATGTATAAAACTACCATTTTAAAAACGTATTCTAATAATTGCCCGTATTTGACAGTTTACGTGACATTTTAATATTATCGTGTAATACTTTATTGGACGGATAAGTTTTATCCAAGCATTGAAAAATCGGCCCTAAAAAAAAAGTGATAAATGAAGTGATAAACAGTTGTTATAACTGAATAAAGAGCAATTTAGAATTTAGTTGTGTCAAATCTGAAGTGATCTTTCTTTTTAACATGCTTTAATTATCTTAACTTGTATTTTTGCATGTGACAGATTCCGCTAGACTCGATTTGGACCCACTTTAAACTGACATCTACACTAACATTATAAAGAGAAAACTTTGTTTGTTTGATTGTAACGAACAGATAATCTTTAGACCCTGAGAAAGAACATATGCTACTTTTTATTGCGAAATATGTACCACGGGCGAAGCCGGGGCGGACCGCTAGTAATTAATAAAAACTTTGTATACTTATATCAAATACAATAATTTCAAGTGATAAGGATTGTTTTTTAGTTTTTTCACTAATTTCATATTTCAATAGTAAAAAACCGATAAATTTTTGTCTGTTTTGTAGCCGTAAATAATAAAAATACATAACAGTAAATAGAGCCATAGTAAACAAATAAAACAGTAACTCACGAGCGGGGTCAACAGGCGAGTCCTTAGTCTGTCCGTCTACATTGCTGTATGGTGCGGCCGGCGGTGCGGGCGGTTGGCCGCCACTTCTGTATAATTAGATATTTGTATTATACAATGTCAACTTTTATTTTTAACGTGATAACGTTTTTAAAATCGTTTTAGTCGGGTGACATGTTCAGAAACTTGACTCACACCAAAACCTCACGAGCGCGATCGCAGGTATAACGAGAGAGAGACGGACCGATCTCCCGTCTCATCTCGAGCGCTGCCACCAATAAGACGTTATCACGTAAACATCTCGATCGTAAACCTACTTTACAAACAACCAATTTTTTTTATTTAGGGCCGATTTTTCAATGCTTGAATAAAACTTATTCGTCGAATAATGTATAAAACTACAATTTTAAAAACATTTTAATATTATCGTGTAATACTTTATTGGACGGATAAGTTTTATCCAAGCATTGAAAAATCGGCCCTTAATGTAACATAAAACGACGCAATTACATCGTTTAATTATTTTTTTAAATCTTTTCAAAATCGTACACATTTCTTGTCATAATATAATATTGCACTGGATTTTACTCTTATCTACTGTATACTATTTTGCTGCACTGTATTGTTATGTAAAGTTTCTTGTGGACTTCCCCGTATATACCTAAAGTAATTAATGTTTATGTATTAAAGATCATCCTTCTCTATTGAACTGTTTCCTTTTCTATTGTCCTACATTATTTTTTCTGACTGATTGCAGATATGTAACATAAAAAAAAAAATATTTTTTACAACACTACTCTACTGCACTACACTCTACTCCACTCCACTCTACTCCAGTGTACTCTACACTCACTTGTAAGTAACAAGTGCGGCCTGTTCCTCCCTTGTGGGCAGCTTGAAGGGCAGTGGCCACGTGAGCACCCAGGCCTCCAGCGTAGTGTTGAAGCGAAGCGCCACGCAGTACACGCCGTACATTATCAACATGAATAGCGCTTCCGGCCTGTAACGTACAAGAATTATACAATGCAGTTTAATGTACACGTACATTATTAACATGAATAGCGCTTCCGGCCTGTAACGTACAAGAATTATACAATGCAGTTTAATGTACACGTACATTATTAACATGAATAGCGCTTCAGGCCTGTAACGTACAAGAATTATACAATGCAGTTTAATGTACACGTACATTATTAACATGAATAGAGTTTCCGGCCTACAATGAACACGCGTTATATAATATTACTATGAAAAATTAAATTGTAATATTGACTTTAAAAGAGCAACTACGAAGTTTCTTGCCGCGCCACGCTGTACACGCCGTACATTATCAACGTAACTATAGCGCTTCAGGCCTATAACGTACGAGCTTTATAAGTATAACGTGTATATTATTAGTAAGTATAAGTATAAGTGTAAGTCTGTAAGGTATTTATTCTATGGGTCTGTACAATTTACTGTCTGTTACCTGAATTAAAATGTTATAAATAAATAACTAGCTAACAATAGCTATCTTCCCGGACAGATAAATACAAGAAAACATCACAAATAACCATACACACTTACCAAGAAACATAATTATTCGCAATCGTACACAGCATCACCAATATAGAGATCGCGTAGAAGAAGCAATCTCTACACAATGGCCACCAGTTAAGATGAGACACTGTGCCCGCGCACAACGCACAGACAGATATCACGAACATTATGTTGAATACCGCGGAACCTATCACTCCGGATACACCTGTTGAAAATATAATTATTTGAAATATATGTTATTCAATAAATATAGAAGTTTTGATCGGAATAAATAGACTTTTAAATCCGTTAAAATGTCAAAAAATAATTTTATTTTATAAATGTATAATATTGGCGTTAAATTGAACACAATAAAAAAAAATTACAATACTATTGTAAATAAAAGTAAATAAAATTACTCTGGAATTCGCTGTAGGTACGTGATGAAAATTTCGTGGCATTTCACGCTTGTAAAATCCCCATTTAGCCATATCATAATAATGTAGCCATGTCATATTGAATGTGACTCTAGAACTTTTGAAAAAATAAAGATAATTTTGTATTTACATAATCTAATCTAAAATGACACAGTTGTTTCGGCACGACTAGACTAGTCGACTAGACATTTACACTTTTCTTTCACTCTCTTGACATTACTAATATTTTTGTATACAACAAACAATTGATATTATTTTCTCTATATGTATATATAAAATTCTCGTGTCACAATTTTAGTTACTATACTGCGCTTGACCGATACTCATGAAATTTTGTCTAGTGGGTAGATCGGCTAACATCTATTTTTCACAGTGTAAAGTGTAAAGCAGAACAACGTTTGTGAGCAGCTAGTTATTATATAAAACATACCAATATCATCTTGCGCACAGAACACTCCAATCACGACGGTAGCTAATTCAGGCGCGGAAGAACCCGCCGCCATGAAAGTCGCACCGGCAACATCGGGCGCTAGCTTTAGTTCTGTAATTATTTGTGGTTTTTGTTATAAAAACAATACAATACGTTAAAATGTGTTTTTTTAATATCTAAAATTATTAAAACATTAAAATCGGTTTATCCAGTCAAAAATTTGAGGTAACAAATTCAAAAAGAATTATTTATTTTTTATTATTATAATGCTGCATTATGCTTACAATGAAAAACATTAAAATGTGTTTTTATATCGGTAATATTAATTAAATTTACCAATATGTATTTATACATTTGAGGAAATAAAAAGAATACAAAATATTAAAATGTGTTTTATTTTTGAATATCGATAATTTAAATTAAAACCAACCCTTTTTACAAACAATCTGTATGTTGTAAAAGGGAGCAGTACAACACACTCACTCACACTCACACTACTCATTCGTTTGTTAAAAATTCAATTTCATCTAAAATTTTAAATTATAAGTTGAGTTGCAGGATGGGGCAACTTGCTCAACTTGGATATATTGGTGGTAGGTACTTTAGTACTTATGAGACACTAAGTTAAAGAACACATATTTTTTTAAAGTATACATCACAATACAAATAATAAATATTTATTTGATAGGTATTGAGTCTAGTGATTTAGGGCCGATTTATCAATGATTGTATGAAACTTATCCGTCCAATAAAGTATTATACGATAATATTAAAATGTCACGTAAACTGTCAAATACGGACAATTAGAATACGTTTTTAAAATGGTAGTTTTATACGTTATTCGACGAATAAGTTTGCCTGGAAGAAATCGCTTTTAAGCGATAAGGCCGCCAAATTGTACATTTATTTTAAGTTAAATATCGTTTTTTGTAAATTTTGTTTTTGTGTGCATTGTACAATAAAGTGTTTTCTATCTATCTATCTATCTAAGTTTTATCCAAGCATTGAAAAATCGGCCCTTATTGTACGTAATATTTGTAATATTTGTCAAAATTGTAATGTTTTTGCTTATACATATTAATATAACTTTTTTTAAAATATACAACGCAATACAAATAATATATTTATTTGATAGGTCAATGTATTGAGTTTAGTTGTTTTTTAGCGTGGTTGTGAGACTAGTTCACTAGTAATTTATTATTCGTCAATGGTATGTTATAATTTGTTCAACTTACCTTCACAAATCCGATCCAAACTGCACACAAAGTATTCATCACACACAATAGCGAGTCCAATAAAAGTGAACACACACACTAGTATGTGTATGATGAGCCCGCCGTGCTTGCGCGCGTTTTGGCCCATCAGTGGTCGGGGGAACTGGGGACGGATGTATTTTATAGCATTTAAATAATAAATTAATAGATGTTTTGAAGTGAAACTTCTTTATGCGCGTTGAGAGTAAAATTTCAAGGTTGCGTCATGGCAATACTGTCATAATATCAGTAGAGTAGGCAAGACTACGATTTTGGTATTTTTGAAACTTTCCAAAGAAGTTTCACTTCTGACACGTGTGCTCACACACGCTCTTTAAGATAATGTCTAGATATTCGTCTAAATACCTGTTCAATGGCCGGTGGAGTACAGTTATATCTCAGAGGATGTACCGTAGCTATCGACATCTCTAGTATTTCCTCTTCTTTGCGAATATCAGCCGTTTCTTTATCCTGCAAATTAAAATATATTAAAAGGAAGGTAAAGTTTATTTTGATTGGTAAAAAAAACGTGTACCTACGAACAACAAACTGAAAAGAGAAAAAAAAGGTAGCGCTTGATCTGTTATTGACAAAAACAGCTGTAGTGTAAACAACCTTTAATTTTAGTGCAATAAATTTTATGACCGTCATTAAACACGAAAATTTCCAAACGCACATAAGCGCCGTGCCGCACTTGGGCAAAGTATTGAAGGACGCACTAATGCGTCCAGCCGCACTGGGTAGACTTTCTTCAACCGCGTATACGCGTTCATAGCACCACACGAAATATTTATTGGACGCGCATGTGCGTTTGCCGCACCTGGTTAGTGAGCTATTTACTACGCATCTGCAATTAATTCGCAATTAATTCAGCAGGTAATGTGATTTGTCACAAGTATAAAAAATAACAACGTGAAGACGTTTAAAATTAGATACAATTCGAAATGAAAACGCGCCATTTTATTGGATCCGTAGTTAATACAATTTAGTGTTTTTTTATAATTATCATGTAAACAGTGACTTTTCATCATCAGTATGATGTTATGTGTATCTTCTGTTATGTTTTCTTAAGGAACGATCTCGACATCATTTATTACGTTATGATGGTTTCACGTATTTACTATTATTCTATTTATTATATCACTTAATGGAACTATAAATATACAGTCAGTAGGGTAATTATTGTTGTAGGAACTGCTGTTAAAAACATATAATTATGTAATGCCGCGGCCACACTATGCTACTCGCGCTGCTCATCGCTCTGCTCATCGCGCTGCCGTTATTCGCCGCGACATTGCCCTCTCTGGCCACACACTGCTCTACTCGCGCGATTAATCGTGACGCTCCTCACTTTCATCCGATTCTTCTCAGTAGAACCACACGGTCGAGTAGACGTTATATCGAAATCGGTGGTAGTTTTTTTACCTGAATAAATACAAGAATATTTGTTAAGTATTTACTCACATCCTCATATCCAGCATCTTTTTGCCTTTTCTTCTCGCCTTCTTCATCCTCATCCAATTCCTTCATAGCTTTTTTCCCGCCATCAGTAACTCTATCTCCGAATGTTGCTACGCTTGGAGTCACTTTTAATGGTTCTGAAAAATAATTTGATTTGATTTGATTTTTACATAATAATTAACTTTGTCAATCTGTCTGTTACTAGTCTTTCACTTTCAGAATTTTTAAAATTTAAAGGTTTTAGAGAAAATGTCAGATCTAAAAAAGTGGTGTAGCAATGCTACACTGACGAAAAAACATACCTAAACCCTCATTTGAAAATACATTTACCTCGTCATCATTATTTATACGATGCACATCAACACTAAACTCAAAACTAAAGGCATAATAATAATAAAAGAATCCTTTCAACACACTTTTAAAGTGAAACTTTTATTACATCGTCTAGAACTTTTTGGTCTGTGTAGCGCATGTCGCGTGACGGTCGAACCGTACGATAATTATCGTACAAATACGATAATTTTGTGCCTAAGTTTCACTTTTACCGTGGTTTCATAAAACCACACAACATTTTTTTTAGGTTTAAGTGAGTAGACCGTACGTTTACATAAACAAAGTCATGTAACCCTAAAGAAATAAAATGATATAAATACAATTACCTTTATCATCAAGTTTAACAGTCGCAGCCGGTACGGGGGTGTTCTCCGGGAGGTCCTTCACGGGCTCCGAGGGGCTTCCAATAACGGCTTGGAACACGGAATATGCGATGAAGAATATGGACACTGTCAGCCAGCGGTGCCGGCGGGGACGCCGCATCCTCTGGAAAAATTCAAATTTGATATCAAATTCAAATTTAAATTAAGGGGAAGACGAACATTAGCACAACCTAAACGTTTTTTTTGACTGCCGTTAGTATTGATTTTAGCGTTATGGTTAAGAGAGAGCTGATTAATAAATAATCAAGGGCTCAAAACATCTGCCTCAAAATAAACTATGTTCGTCTTACCCCAACATATTATTTATTACAACATATTACTTTATTTTACAAGATAGTGTTTATGATAATCATCATCTTCAAACTAATATTAAAAATGCGAACATTTGTGAGGATGGATGTATGTGTTTGTATATAATATGTTTGTTACCTACTCTTTCACGCAAATACTACTGAACCGATTACAATAAAATTTAGCACACATACAGAGGCTAAACTTGGATTAACACAAAAGATAGGTTTTATCCCGGAAATCCCACTGGAACGGGAACTATGCATGGTTTTTCTTTGAAAACGCGGGCGAAGCCGCGGGCGGAGAGATAGTTAAACCATAATTTGTGATTGAAAAACTGCTAATAGTAGTAAATATGTATAAAACTAAATTCATATTATTATAAATATACCTACGCTATGAATAAAAAATACTGTAGATATCTAACGAAAATCAATTAAAATTCAGGCAAATGGAAAAAAATGAGGCATGCGTAAAGCAAACATTTATTCATAATACATAATTCTTCTAAAAAGAAAGGTGTGCTAAGTTCAGCAGTGTGTATATTTTATTGAAGTTTTTTGTAGTTTATAATGCTACATCTGTAATAGTTTTGTATACCTTCTGTTTAATTTCTATATAATCATGCTGTTAAGGCTGTTAAATAAGAGAAAGATGGTTACCTAAATATATTGTTAATTACTTCAATGTTCACAACGTTTCCTAACTTGTACGTTTTCTTTGAGCATTAAGCTTTGAAAGCTTAAAAGATAACTTGGAATTCTGCCAAAGGGAATCGTGTATTACGTTAATGACTAAAATTACAGCAAAATGTGGAGTTTACGAAGAATACTTTGATAAACTGTGTTTAAATTTATGTATTTTAAAATTAATATTCAAGTATTTTAAGAGCTTCTAGATACTATTGAGTATTGGGTATTTCGAGTATATGCATTATTTTTTGTTACCTGAATAATTTATTTTAAATTCTTTCTCTACATACAAACTGCATTTCTTCGATTAACGGTAATCTAGTCTTGACATTGACGGATTATGTCAATGTCATAACACCAAGGAGGGAAAGTAGAAGATTCTACATTGAAAGCAATTAAAAAACGCAAGAGAAATTAAACGTAGTACATTCGGTTGAGTAAATAATTGCACGAATAATATTTAGGTATTCTACTTATAAGTATATTTATAACATCAATCCACTTACAATTCTATGATATATCCACATTTTTACACATTCAACAAGTTATATTTTATTGACATCTGTCATATTTCATGGAACGCGATATAAAACCTCCTTGCGCGCTTTTATATGCGGGAAAATGGCGGGAAATATATTTTTATTGATCACTTCACCTCGGGCGGAGAGGCGCGTAAATGTCACTGCGGAAAGGATGCCGTAAAAATTTTTGATTGAGGGACAAATTGTCGACAGTCCACGCCATTAAGAGGGCGTATAAAGCCAGATAATTCTACGATTAAGCCCCGTCCATTACGCGCCATGCCGCGCGCCCTCACAATACCCTCATACACCCGGCTCATCCAACGTACGTAAAGTTCATCGCACGCTAAATTATACACAATATTCTTCGCTCGTTCAACGCGTATTTTCGGTAGTTGGTAGGTATGTTGTCTAAAATAATTGTATAAAACAGTGAAGTTGAAATCATCACAAATTATGTAATAAGTCTTTTTATTATTATGTATTTGTTTATAATTATTACTTAATGATAATCTATACATATTATAAAACAATAAAAAAACTGTCTGT
>CAJQZN010036127.1:0-12518 GCA_907164685.1 Colias eurytheme | reverse complement strand
TTTATATTTGGTCTTGAATATTACACGTATCAACTAAAAGTTGATTGATGATTTGACTTTATACGCGCCCTTAATATCTATTGCTAATATTATTGACTTTTTATGTTATTATTAAGTTTTTATTGTGATGATGAGATTTAAGAAGCTTTTTTATTTACGAAAGATTTACTTTTAAACGTGCTTGCAACTTTGGTAGTAGGTAGATAAATATACATAGTTTAAAAATATATATTTTTTATACTGAAATGGACTGTGTTTTTTGAATGTTTAATGGAAACTGTCAATTACGTACATTATGTTTTGTCTAAATAACACTTTGAAAAAGTAAATAACTTTAATATCAAATACTAAATTTAAAAAAGGTTTTATACAATATCAAATACGAGAAGCAACGTGAAAAGCCCAGCTATTTCAATTGAAATAAAATTGTATCGTGAAAGAGTACAAATACAACAATAGACAAATATTTCCCGCCTAAATTGCGTCTAGGATACAATATGTAAGTGATCCCTGGAGCGAACTTTTTGACCTCAATCTGGAATATTCCCCACGAGGGTCCGTAGTCTTTGTGATCGGGTTACTTCACTAAAGCTTTTAGAGAAAAAATGGAGGACTCCGCTTTATTGTACGCCTTTTATATATCTAAAATGATTGTTGACAATTATTTATAGACGATTTTTTAGGAATTATGAAAGATTGGGAGGTTCGTGGATAATGTTTTTGATTTATATTTTATTCGTTTTCTCGGAACTCGACCATTAAATCAGTAGTAGATCATACACGTACGTATTTATTTTACGGGGTTTAATCTATAATTTAATATTATAAAGCTGAAGAGTTTGTTTGTTTGAATGCGCTAATCTCAGGAACTACTGGTCCGATTTAAAAATTCTTTCGGTGTTAGATAGCCCATTTATCGAGGTAGGCTATGGGCATCATCATCACGCTAAGAGCAGTATGAGCGGAGCAAAGCGGATGAACCCGCGGGGCACAGCTAGTATTGAATAAATTCGAGCGAGATAAATTGAATAAATATGTTTTTTTTTATTTAATTGCTTCTCAATGCTCCGTATTCAATAATTTTATCATATTCGTATTTACAACAATGTTTTTGGTATAAAATAGTCAACAACTAGTATAGTCACAAACTATCCTATAATATTAGATTCTGTGTCAAAAGAATTTCTCTCTGATCGATTATAGCGATGATCAGCTTGTCATACTGAAAATCAAGGCTTTATTCGATAAAAGGTTTCATGTATCAGGGATATAACCTTTACAACCGTTTATTTGCTGACGCATTATGTGGGCTGTTCGGTCACTTAGCTAATGTCACAGTAAACATATATTATGAACAGTATAGAAACTCCCTACAAAACGTTCGAAACGGCAATCACAATCACAATAAATCATTTGAATTTGAATTTGAACGTGGGAGACCGCAGAGTCACGTCGATGCGTATATTTGTGTTAATACTGACATGATTTAAAAGAGCGACTATGGAGTTTCTTGCCGGTTCTTCTCCGTAGATACTGCTTTCCGAATCGGTGGTAAATGTAAAAAAATATGTAATGACGTATCAAAAGTGCTTTTAGAAGAAGTCTAAGTCTAATTCTGTAATTGTGGTTGTGAAATAAAGATATTTTTATTTTTATTTATTTAATAAATAAATGTTTGAGTTGGAGTTTGTTTGAGTTCATGTGAGTCGAACGTTATATGAACGTTTTGTATGGACTTTCGCTACTGCTCGTATTCTGTATACTGTGTGCATGCGGTGTTACATTACAAATGTTTACTTAGTGGCTTATAACACTTATTTATAATGTACCTTTAGCTTTCCACCCTCGAAACGTTTGCTTGAATTAACATTTACGAATCTGACAAACAAAACGGACTATACCTACAAACAGAGCTTTTTCATTCCGTTACAGGTTGAATTAAACTTTGGTAATAAATTAACTTAATAGTTAACAACGCGAAGCTGAATATTTTTATATTTTTGACAGACCTTTAAAAAAAGAGCGTATGTGCCGAGCGCACATGTCAGAAGTGAAACTTTTTTCGCAAAATCCAAAGATACCACAATCGTCGCCTTACTCCATGACATGACGGTATTGCCATGACGCGACCTATAAAACGTGCCTAAAGAAGTTTCACTTAAAAAATCTGTAATAATTAATTAAACACACAATCACTGTAAAGCGGAAAAAAACAGACGAAGTCACGGTAAAAATTAATACTGCACTTTGTATAAGCCATTTCACAAGGCCCCATTATATCTAGAAAAGGAAATCTTAAATATTCTCAGAAAGGCACGTCTTTGATGTCAAAGAGAAGGAAATTTCATATTAAAAGTTGCGGATATTTTGAAATATTACAAAAAATTGTAATACCTATTGTAGATTGCTGCAATTTAAAATTAATGTTTGGTAAAATCTATTTAAAAATGTAGGTCTTTAAATTATAGGTCTAGTAATAGAATTTTTGTAGAGTAGGTATCCAAAACACACTAGGTACTTAGTTTTATATAATAACTAGCGGTCCGCCCCGGCTTCGCCCGTGGTACATATTTCGCAATAAAAGGTAGCCTATGTCCTTTCTCGGGTATCAAAATATCTGCATACCAAATTTCATGCAAATTGGTTCAGTAGTTTAGGCGTGATTGAGTAACAGACAGACAGACAGAGTTACTTTCGCATTTATAAATATTAGTAGGTATGGATAAAAAGTTAATTTCCAATATTCTCGTATATTTTTGTCGATTATTTTCGTGATGCTTACATTGATTTACTGCTACATTGATGAAGCATTTCATACGAAAACGCTCACGAAGCTTATCAACTAATTGATTTAAAGATTAAAAAGCTACAAGTCATTAGGGCGTGCGTTTTTACATAAAGTAATATATTTACCAAATACAACATAGTTAATTTTAATGATTTAACAAAATATAATACCGTATCTCATTACACCATGTGCTAATCAGATGTTTTTTTTTTACATTATAGTCAATTATTACTACTAATAAATATGTACTTTTTAATTCATCATAATTCTTTTTATTACTGTACAATTTCTTATTGCCAAAAAACACGCTATAATTTATCAAAAATTTGAACTTTAATAAATGTAATTAAAGCAATCAATGAAAAATGAAAAATAAATAAATGAGAAATAAGTACTCACTTGGATTTATTATATCTACTTAATAATCATATTCTAGATCATTCTTTGTAAGGTTACTTCTTGATGATAGGCACATATTTATTATATTTTAGGCTATAAGATTTCAAAACGCACTCACATAACATTTCCACCATATAAAATTAATTTTTAAATTAAACATTAAAATTACGATCAATTTCGAAACATGATGAACATAAATAGATTTAAAAATAGAACGTATGAAATTTTCTAGCTTCATTTTTTTATTATTATAGTCGTAATTTTTTAAAATAAAAAAAAGAATTTAGATATCCGCGTGAGTTTTATTTTGAAATATTATAGTCATATCATTACAAACAATGCAAAACAATTTTCATCACACAATAAAGACTAAAAATTTCTTTCGCCTCATTTGACAGTTCGCGTCAGTTCCCGCGAAAAAGAAAAAAGGCGTATTTATTATCTGTCAAGGTTCAAAGGGCTATAGATTTCGATGACAGAAGCGTGATTTGGAGTCGCGATCGGATTAGGATAAGCCTCCCCGACTCAACATTGCGTTATCTCCCAAATTGCTTTATGAATCTGCCCCGAAATAGTCCATATCTCTAATCGTTATTTTGGTTTTTAGGTAATGTTTTGAGTCGTACGCTTGAATTTAAATATTCGTAGTGTAAAATTATTATTCTTGAAAAATTATAACTATAGTAGAGCCATTTTAATAGGCAATATTTGACAGTTCAACAAAATTCAACAATGTAACCTAGTAACGACGACATAGAATAACATGATATTTCGTTTTGTTAGAACTTCACATTTGCTTAACTTTTTTCAAATACGATTACATATTTATAATAATAATGACCGATACAAGTAATTTTAAGATTTCATATTACTGATAAACCATTCTAAACATAATAAACAATTTCTGAATTAAAGAACTGACGTCGCTACAATTTTGTGTCAATAAACTTTTTTTCTTTTTAAATACCAGAGACGTTACTCTAAAAATCGAAATCTGACATCTAGAATCGAATGCATTGATTACTTGTGAATAAAAATCATCATAAATTAATAAATGTGTTTCAAGTTCGATTGACAAATGTTTCAAGTCAGTATCGATTAATTCACTTTAATCGATGTTTTTAAGCAGGTTACCTCTCTTCGAAGATAAAATTGATAGACGTCAAATGTTGCCTATTAAATTGGCTCGACTATACTACTGTTATTTTATTGCGTTTGTTTATCATATTTTTTTTTAAAGTCAATAAACTTACTTTGTATTTACGGACTTATTTTTAAAATCTTTTAACGAATTAACTATCAAGTTAAATAGGTAGGTAATTAAATTTTTAATTTTATAGATTGTTAGGTCATACCTATAAGCCATAAAAATATAAACCAGACGTCTACACTCTACAATCAAGATCTCATTTCTATTTTAGGAAATGCGTAAATTAAAATGATAAAGCTCAGTCTTATATCTACTTGTACTCAAGTAGTACTTACTCAAAATAAAAACATTGCATATGATATACTTATAATATCTTCGGTCTAAAAACTAAATTTCAGAGTAATCCGTAACAAAAATTCAAACTGAATTTTTATACTAGGTAGAAATTAATAAATTCAAGCCCAGAAAATATACCTATAAATGTCACACCATTAAATTAAACGACAACAATAAACATAGTAATATAAAGAAGCCCTTCCGATAAACCATACTACAAAGTTCATCTTCCATTCTAGTAAAATCTGTGACGTAACACGGCGACAGTGAGACGCCCGTGTGACGTCATCAGCTTCTATAGCATAATGTGACATTCATTAAAATACTAGAGCCACTGCTAGAGCTCTTTAATTTAGCCGTATTATACCGGAGAGCTCCATAAAAATATTTGCCAATGAAGAAATCACTAGTTGGACTCTTCTTTCATAAGTGCTATGAGATGAGTGAAAGAGATAGAATCTTCATTATATTAGATGACATTTTTTTTGAATTGGAATTTTATTTACCCCCGTTATTATTCGTAGGAATTTAAATATTGCAAAATAATATGAAAGTTTTATTGGATTTTTCTGAACATAAAAAATTATTATTTCCAAATGCTGGAAATACTTCGATCTTATGGGATATCTTTAAAACTTAGAATTAGAAGCCTTATATCATCTTGAGTGACTTTGAAGTGGGTAATTATCTTAGCTTATATTATTATCTCGTATTCTTTTATCTTTGGAAATATAATATTTAATATCATTTGTAATGTATGTATTTAAGTAATTGTTAAATTAAGACGTAGCTTTGGCCAGTTTATGCAATTACAGCAAATAAATCACGTATTTTTAAAAGAAACAAAAACAAAACAATTTTATTTTTATGTCAAGTTAAACAAGTGTTAAGTGGATCTTCTAATGACTCGACGTAATCATGTTTGAGCTCAATTTCATGCTTTCTGCCCAAGGTTTGGAAAATAGGTCATGTCATCAAAAAGGTATATAATATGATGATAATTATTTTATTAATGTACAACATATTATCATTAAAGCCCTGGTACGAAAAAAACTGCTTAAAATACATATTAGTTAGTTCAATAAAGAAACGAATCTTCAATGGCGGCCAAAGCTGACTTTGACAGATGGTAGGATCAGCAAAAAAGAAAATAAAAATAACGTAAATTGATAATTATTTTATTAATTATTTCAAATTGTTTGTTGACAAACTTTTTTGTTATTGTATTTGTGTATTTATATGAATTATCATATTTACGTATACAGAATGTAATAAAATCCCCATAATACTTGTAATAAGCCCATAAAACTGAACAACTTTTCCCAAAGAACATATTTTGTCAAATTCCAATAAAACATTATTTACTTTCGCAAATGCATAATTGTCATTGTAAATTTATGATAAAAACTATTATAGGGAAAATCAAATACATTTAAGTGATTTTATTTTTCCATTTTTTTTTTTGCATACCGTACGGCCGTGTGTGAGCGAGAGGGAATGATAAGCGCCGCCATTGAAGATTCGTTTCTTTAAAGAACTGACTAATAATTGTTATATTTGTAACATATTCGTCCTGGCTTTAGCTACGTTCTGGTTTGTCCTCGATAAATAAATAATTTAAAATATACCTAGCCTATATTATTCACGTATATTGTTGTTTTTTAACAGCAAAGTTTTTTAATTCAGTTCCGGGAAACGAGTAATATAACAAAATCTGACTTTTTTTAATCTGTTTGCAATTGTGGCCTTCTCAAATGAAGAATATTTGAAGCCATAACGAGTTACCAACATTATATTATATAAGTTAGATATCTATTGACCTACAGGCCTGTTCAGTGCACTCGCATTTAGGTCGTGCCCTGTATAACGAACTACATATTTGGAAACCTAACATAAATTACTTGCTTAAATTTTATATTTTAGTATTTTTTCACATCTATAAAACTATCCAATAGTTATTTTAACCCTATACATACGTGTTTCAAAGTTAATTCATCCTTACTATAAAACCTATAATATGCGAAAGTGTGTTTGTCTTTTACGTCGCAACGGAGAGATTTTGTGACATGATGTTTGTGTCTGGAGATAGTTAGGAGGCTAGAGAGTGACATAGGCTACTTTTTGCCGCGGATAAACATCTCATTTCCATGGGAATTTTCTTTTACGGGCGAAGTCGTGGGCGGAAAGATAGTTCTAATATAAATGTGAATGTGACCTTTACCTCCTCTTTTTCAACCCTTCATTTCCGAGATAAATAAACATGATTGTCATGATTGTTGTTAAAGGTTAATCCGTAAATAGATCCAAAAAAAGTTACTGACTGTCTATTAAGATTTTTCGGTTAAACAGACCCGATTTGAAATGAAAATGTAGCATTTTTACCAATTCCCCTGCAGTTTGTTAAAATCCGATATATTCTGTATATTCTCAAGTTTGATGAATAAACATTTTCAATCATAATTTTATTGTCTGCGTTTCATTAATTATTTCAGTATTTCGTCCTTATTTAGAAAGAGAACAAAAAGTTATATTGCAGTCTTCTTTTAGCTCCCTTTTCAGTATACATATAATTAATTAATGCCCGTTACAAGTTACAA
This sequence comes from Colias eurytheme, assembly GCA_907164685.1. Classification (NCBI taxonomy): domain Eukaryota; kingdom Metazoa; phylum Arthropoda; class Insecta; order Lepidoptera; family Pieridae; genus Colias; species Colias eurytheme. Next base: position 5,248 of record CAJQZN010036127.1, on the reverse strand, counting down.
CGGCAGGGCAGGTTTATCTTTTATATTCTAAATGCGGCACGTAATTTCCTTTTTTGCATTTTTTATTATTAACAGTCCAATTGACCCTTGTTGTTGGTCTTTGCAGAAAAAAACAAATAATGTATAGACTATAGACACAGTATTACAATATTATTTATTGTAATACTGTGGTATAGGTATGTTACGATTTAAATTTTTATTTTAAACAACAAGTTACATAGATTTTATGTACAATTATAAAACGATAATAATTACTTATTTGTATAATACATCTCGACGTAGTTAGCCAATTTCTCAAGAATCTAATTATAAATTGTTTCAGATATTAATATTGCAGATTCGTTTATGCATAAAAGTAACGTATTGCACGTTTCTTTTTATTTTTATACCATGAATTACCTTGTAGGTATCCATTGGGCAGATTGTGTAAGAAATTCCTTTTCATTTTTTCTTAAATCAAATAAGTAAGAGAATGCAACAGGAGACAGATTAAATTAATCATTTTCATTAATAAATAGAGAAACTCAAATTTCTAATTGTATAAGAAATTTTTATTCAAACATAGATAAGACTAAATAACGAGAAGCAACGTTATTTTTAATATTAATCCAATTTAAAAGATAAGAGGGTCGAACATATCAGATAAAGGTTAGAGGTCAAAATAATAGCTGCAATCGAGATGTACCTAAGTAAATATTGTTATTATTTTTTAATTAGAAATGTTGTATGTTAAAAATATAAGGACAGACCCACTTATTTTTGCGATTCGGTTTTTTCCAGACAAGAAAATATGGCTTCAGATTAAAATTATATTTTACCATTACATAGATATTTTGTTAAATAATGAATTTTATTCACCTATATAATATATACATACTATTTTTATATTAAAAACGAATACAGGGTAAACTAACTAATCCAATGCCATCATAGAAAGAGTTTGACCTACAAAGAAAGCGGAAATTCCGATTTTAATCACAACGTATGCGATTAATAATATGTAAAGTATACCTTTGCATTTACACTTATATTACAACTAGCTGCTCCGCGCGGTTTCACCCCCGTGGCTCCACTCCTGTTGCCCGTAGCGTGATGAAATATAGCCTATAACCTTCCTCGATAAATGGGCTATCTAACACCGAAAGAATTTTTCAAATCGGACCAGTAGTTCCCGAGATTAGTGCGTTCAAACAAACAAACAAATAAACAAACAAACAAACTCTTCAGCTTTATAATATTAGTATAGAAGAGAGCTTTGATTATGATAAACTCATAATTACGACTAAAAACTTGCCTGGAAGAGATCACTCCTTAGTGATAAAGAAGCCCTCTGTGCTAATCTAGCTATAAGTTTTAGTTTTAAGAAATAATACATAATATATTTATAGGTACCTACTGCCTACCAGCAAATGTGTGAAAAAGATCGCTTCATTATTCCTGAATATAATATTTTAGTAGCTTTTATCATAGTTTGGGCGTAAGTGGAGCAAACGATTATTTGTATTTCCTTACTAATAATATAAATAAGTATGTGTATATTTATAGCGATTTGTTATTTCATAATGTACCTAAAAAAAAACAAGATAAACGTAACGGTTATCCATCTCTGTTTCGATGACTCTTGACATTTCGCTTCAAAATTTCAGCCCAAAGGGGCTTTTCCCTTTTAGATTGTTTTTGCATTAATAAGCAGTCTATTTTCGTGTGTATGGCATTTAGAAATACGTGTAAGAAATTAGAATGTAGGGTAATAAGCTGCAAAGATAGAGGTAAAAAAATAATATTATGTACAACCACTAATAAAATATGACTATTGTTAAAAATATCAAAACTAAAAAAAACATAAAATACCTATCTATACCCATTAGTTACCTAAGACAAAACCAATTAAAAGGTTGCTACGAGATTAAAAAAATGATGGATCTTTCTTCGTTACATTATGACATTTAAATAACAGAGATAAAGCGAGCCGCATCGTTAATCCAATAAAAAGTTAAATTGATATAAACGGATTCTTGCGACAAAGGCTGACGTCTAAATCTACGAACTTTTTTAATAAAACACATTAGCACTTACCGTAGGCTGCATGGCTTTCGGCCAGCTGTTCTCAACCGCCGCTATTTATACGACTAGGATATTGATTTTCCCCGGATAACTTACGTAACTAACACACGCCACCGGAAAATGTTTTGTACCCCCGACGCTACCGGCATTCATTCAGCCCTGCACATTACGTTATTAAATACGTTAAAAATGTCAAAAATTCCCAAATTCCTATCTCGACGGGACGAGTATCGCGATGTAAATGGAAGGCAGAAATTGACTGTGGGGTTTGCGACAATTGACTAGCGTTACGGAGCGAGCCTCTTCGTAGAGACGTCCGTGCTCAGTGGCGCCACCGAGCCTACTAAACGTGAAAAGGGGGCGACTGCGCGGCGTTCCACGCACACTTCGACACCGGCCCTTCAATCAAGGAAAAACCAACATTATCACAATGAAATAACCGTAATATTTGATTGCGCGTTTCGTGAAGTTATAACCGCGTCGTAATTCGTCAAATAAAGCATTATTACTTGTTGTTAAAGTTGAATTTTGTATGGCTGAGTGTTATTTGTAAAGCTGTGTTTCAGTTTTTCATGCATTGACGAAGAGGCAGACATTCTGGCGACTGCTTCGTACGTCAGTACTTATTCGTAGTAATTGTACTATGTGAACAAAATGTATAGATATGAAATAATCAGATGTAACGATAATTAAAATAGTTTTATGGGCACGCTACGGTGTAGGTAATTAAGATAATGAGCTTTTATTACATGTTTTGTTACGTTCTATACCTATTGTTATTAAAGCACACGATTATGATTTTTTAGAAATAGTTGATCGCCGGCGTTTAAATGTGGTGGATTAAAAATATTTAAGTTCTTGTACATTTCGAAGTTACATATATTTCCTGCTATGATTTGAATTTTGAAATAGAAAGAAATACATATTTATATAGGTTAACTGTTAAATAATGATAGTAGAATAGTCCGTTCGACTAAAAATTAGTGTATCATCGATCAATTAATATTAATATGGCTCTATTATTGAATTTAACCTTTTCTTTATATCATCACTACATAGTATCAAACAAAGTCGCTTTCTCTGTCCCTATGTCCCTTTCTATGCTTAAATCTTGAAAACTACGCAACGGATTTTGATGCGGTTTTTTTTAATAGATAAAGTGATTCAAGAGGAAGGTTTTAGTATATAATTTATTAGGTTTTAGACAAAGCGAGCGAAGCCGCGGGCGGTAAGCTAGTTACGACCTTATACGACCTTATAAACGATTCCATGAGATGTAGAACGATGACGTCAGACATGATACAATAAATAAGAACTAGGAACAAATACAGAGAAAACAGGAATTTAAATTAGAAATATTACAACAGCTACGTAGCACTTGTTTTCGTTATTTTACTTGTTAAGAAAAGCAAACTGCGAATATAATAACACAAACAAACCGGAACATAAATATTATTCTATTAGATTTAGATTAGGTAAGTTTCTTTTTAGATTTAAGGTACCTAAGTACTAATACTGCTTCAACTATTTCTTACCTAGGATTCAGCTATTTATATTTTTTTTATGCAACACGGTTACATAATTTATAATATAATATGTATCAATTAAATGTGTATTTAAAGAATTCTAAGCAAAATACTTATTTATAAATTTCGTAGAATACAACAAAAAACAATGACCATTTATTTATAAGCTAAAAATAGAATACGTGAAAATAAAGAAAAACACATTAGAATGTAAATTGCAAAGCAATGAAATGGAAGAACGTTACGAATCGTAGACGCGTGCTACGACGTAGCATCACGTAGCGCGTAGCATGTAGCATCAAATGTCACGTAGACCTTAATTTGGATGATTGAAACGCATTGTATGGAAGAATCCACAGACTTTTATTGAATTTTACAAGGATTTTTATATATATATTTGTTGAAATAGAGGTTACGACTTTATGTTTTCTAAATGCCTTTTTTTTTGAGACAATCTATACAAATAGAATCAAGAGAAGAGAATAGATAGAGATAGTACTGTGTCAGTTCGATGTTAGCTTTTTACTTTTTAGTAATTACTGATTTTAAAAATTTCCACCAAAAGAAATATATAACTTGCAAAATAATGTTTGAATTACATAATATAATATTGTTTAGTTTTTTTTTCATTCATTTATATTTGTTAAAAATAGGTAAAAAGTATGTTTTTGAGGTATCATTGGACGAATTTAAAAAAGACTTACTACGTTTTGAATTAAGAAGTTCATATCGTAATTTGTTTTACTCTCTTTAAAACAAAATATATGAAGCTTTTATGAAAGAAAAAGAATGCATATTGGAAACTAGTTAGAATGTTCTTCTTTTAGGAAATGTATTGGTGACGAGACCAATGGGTATTAACCATGAGTCAAATATTTGCAACACAGCATTAAAGTTTGTTGCTCCGCTTCCGTTGGTCTCAGCGTGATGATAATATAGCCTATAGCCTTCCTCGTTAATGGGGCTATTTAATACCGAAATAATTTTTCAAAACGTAAGTAACGTTCAATAATTCCCGAGATTAGCGCGTTCAAACAAACAGACAAACAAATTCTTCAGCTTTGTATTATTATATTAACGGTGTTAATATCAGGAAATATACTCGACAATAACAAACAATTAAAATAAATATTTTCATTAGAAGATCTGTTTTGAGTTTTTTGCCCTATATAATATATTCTTATATGAAACTAGAATTATGATAATTTCGTATTATTTTAATTCTTATATGAATTAATCAGGAATCGAATAAGGATTGTAATTAATAAGACGTCGCAATTTTATATATATATATAAATATATAAATTTAAGAAATTTAATATACGCGTTAACATACCCATTACCCAATTTATCATATTTTTTTTCAACATGTGTGTTGAAATTTTTCTCGTGTATCAAACGCCTTAATGATTTAACTGAAGCATTTAGTTCAGCGCCATCTGTTTTCGTCATTCACGCTTTTTTTAGATAGCGCTGTTCGTTTCTCTTACAATAATGTAGATGGCACTCTAATATAGGTATAAAGGAAAATTTTTATATGAAGTGGATTAGGTATGCTGTGGAATTTTATTAAATCGAAATTAAATATTATTATATTATGTTACAGAGATTTCGCTGACCAATAAATATGTATGTCAGTGTTCAAAAAGTGACAATGA
>CAJQZN010036125.1:23446-54036 GCA_907164685.1 Colias eurytheme | reverse complement strand
AGTGTGATAGGCGTGTAGACAATCCAATTTGTGAATATAATTTATTACATGTATATGTATGAATGGTACTTGTACATTACGTTGACTTCGTTAGACATGTTTGTTGTTTTATGAAAGTTTTATCCGTTGTTCTGATACTTGAATTATTTATCCACGTTACAGTTCATAAATTGGATATTCTGTACAAAGTAAGTGACATGAAATTATGTTTATCCGAAGACAATGGTCGCTTCAACATGGAAATAATTTATTTACTCCTTTTACGATGTTAATTGAATTTGTTACGGGTCCAAAAGGCCATTGTCTTTTATTTTACTGTCAATTTTTATTGTTCTTCAATGTCAGATCCATAGAGAATTCCTCGGGCATAAAGTCGAGGTATTACATTGCTAATGTAGTGTGTATCTATGATAGATGAGATTAGAAAAGCTGCAATGTGTTGTTGATTTCTAAAACGAAAATTATGTTCCAATAAATACAGATAACTAATAAATAATTATAATTAAGTTTTTGCATTGTTGTTAGGTACAATTGAAACATTTTTAACGGGTTAAAACTTGGATTATACTTATATTATAATGCTGATTATTAGAGTTGAGAGAATATTTTTTTCATTTTCTCTTCTGTTTATAACATTTTTTCAGTCTATTACAGATATAAAACCTTTGTTTTCTATGTCAATAAGTTTCAACAGCATTATTTTAGTTTATATTTAAATATGTTTTTTCTTCTGATTTGTTTAATTACGAAGTTATTAGCATTATAATGTAACAAGCTCTACTCAACTAGACTTTGCAGCTATAATTTTGTATTGATAAAGTGTAGGTGAATTATATTATCACAATAATAATATTAGTTAATTGTTATTATGGTATGATGTTCGTATTGTTTCACACGTTGTATTGACCGATATGCTAATGTAAGGATAAATGTTCTTTGAAATATAATATCTTCGTATAATATGATTTGTATCTATTATTTCTTATCCTTTTCCTGTCTTAGTTATAATACTGTACAGTTATATTATAATACTTTATTCAAACAATGATACCTACATTCAAAAATGCGAAAAATTGCTTAAGTACCTACTTTATTACATAATTAATTTATTTTTTTAACTTTAAAGCACAGGGTGAAGTTATATCAAGGCTACTTATATCGAACAGAAGCTGCGGGCGAAAAGCTAGTTTCTATATTAATTATATCTACAACTAATCCAACAATAAAGACAATACAATCTGTGAATGAATTTATAAAAGGTTGCTGTAATTTTAAGTAGAAAATATTTCTATAAAATACAAAAAATAACACAATAAGCATTATATTGAGGAATTAACTGAGAATATGGCATCCGGGCTTAACGATCAGTGTGTATAAAATAATAAAACAAAATATTATGTACTTCTTAAATATATCAATAGAAATAATTAGAAAATTTATAATATCACGATTAATCGTAAATAGATAAAATACACTTCCAAACACAATTTTGTTTCCACGCCATCTAGTGTGGAGTAGATTTGTATATAGAAAGTCACTAAAATGTATACAAGAAAAGTTTTATCTATTCAGCACTAGATGGCGCTACATAATTTTATCATCGACAAAGCAATTATCACTTTTTACTTTTTATGTTTATTTGCTTACGGATTGTTTACAACTTTCTATAAAATTTTATAAAACGAACTATGAAGTTATAATAAATCGCATTTATGTGGAATATAAAGTGTGGAAATATACATGAAGAAGAATAATAATTAATACTGATATTATACCTACTTTCTTATAATTAATTATTAGTGTCGCCAAAATAATATTGAAAAAATAACATTCGATTATCTATTATACCTAATTTACGTACAAAATAAAAATATGACTTTTTATGGAATAATATATTTGTTAGTAATCATCCATATACCGACTACTACTACTTACGAGTTACGAATAAGACCTACCTAAATACTATTAGACTGTTACTTTGAGAAACAATTAAATCTAGTACGAACAAGCAAATGAAATCGAAATGTCGCAGGCTACGGCTAGTAGTTTTTATGTAATTATGCTAGGGTTAGGCCTATTTACTTTATAAATATTATTTTTAAGTAAATTACTTTCATCGATGTTGGATGATGTGTGATGACTGATGATGATCATTATGTAGGTACAGGTCTAACGCATACAAATTAATATTTTTCATAATAACGATAAGAAACACTGAAATATGAACTAGTTTGTAAGTGACTCACTGCTTAAGTGACGTAAACAATTCGTTCAGCATCCCATTGTCGTGCAAAAGTAACAGGATTTTCAACTCGAAGTTCCTCCCAACGGATAATCCGTAAATTGGTGCACACTTCAGGTTGTTGTCTTATAAAGCAGTGACGTCAGCTATCGCTTCGTTGGTTTGAGCAGCGCTAACCAATAGAAGCATATAAAATATATTTTTTTATGATAATAAATTTGTACTTCAAGATAGATAGTTATACCTTTGGTTTCTAGATTTTTGGTGACAAAAGTTGCGCATTGTTAAATAGTTTTTGAATTAATTTATTACAGAATAAACTTTCCTTTTTCAGTCTTGTATTCGTGCGTGAATAATGTGCTATACCTACTTAGGTACTATATAATATTATGTGTGTATATATTTTTTTATCTGACAACCCTACGTTCGCCCCAATCGAGTCGCGAGCGGAACTCCCGCGCACCTGTTTCCGGTGACGTCACTCGATGGCGGGAATAAATATTATTTTAAGGAAATCAAACGAGTTACCTGATGGGGACTTACAATATACCACGGATGTAGGCCTGTGAGAGTTGGAGAGAATTTTCTTATAAAAGTAAATAAGCTAAAACTAGCTTTTGGTACATTTTAGTCGCATAATTTTTGTAAGGCTAAAATCCCAAATTGTTGGTCATATTAAAATAATATTTTCATAAACATTACATTATTTTTTTAAATAAATTCGATTTATTACATTCGAAGTAAATTAACTTTTATTATATTTGTTATGAAACAATATAGAATAGTAAAAACAGGGATGGAAATACACATTATTATCATACAAAGAATTAAAACAATTAGAAAGAAATTAATTCGACTTAACAAAAACTCAACCCCCATAATAAGTCGGTCGAATTTACACCGCACTATTTTTAGTTTTTGTGGAATGCTGCGGTTATCCTAATTGGTGTAATAGGCGGCCAGACGTGGCTCCAAGACAATCTGTCTTATGGTGTATTTATGGAAAGAATTCTGCATTAGATACATGTTTAACGTAAGTTTGAAAAAATTGTCAATCCAGCTTTATTCTGTGTTGAACAATATTGTAATTTGTAATGTAAGCTTCTATATATTTTACCACGAAGGCTGTATTTACATACGTAGGTACTTTTTAGTTTAAACATTATCTATACTAATATTATAAAGAGGAAAGGTTTGTATGTATGTATGGTTTTCACGCATAAACTACTGGACCGATTTTGATGAAATTTGGCACAGATAATCTTTAGACCCTGAGAAAGAACATAGGCTACCTTTTATTGCGAAATATGTACCACGGGCGAAGCCGGGGCGGACCGCTAGTAAATTATATATTATTGATGATATTTTAATTGTAGCAAAAAATATTAATGCATACTTAAGTAGGTACTTCAAATATTATATGTAGTAAAATTTTTAAAGTCATCAAATCAAAATAGTGTCGAACATTGAACATGTATATTTTAATAAAACCTTACAAAATAGTTTATTTATTTTCTACAGAAACTATCACACTACCTACCTATAAGTAGGTATATTATTTAAAAACTCACACATTCTTGATATTTGATATTAAAACGATATTATGAATTGATTTTGTACATAATCACTTTTACTGATAGATATAATATCATTTGTGTGTTACTTAACAATAGATTATTTAGTAAACAAACTATAAAATAGTAAATAACAAATACAAACACCTTAACAGTACAACAGCTCTGCGCAGGATTAAAAAGTGATTATAGTAATTTAATTTTTCTTAGATTTATTTATGTTAAACGTATACAGAGGAGATTGAATAATGACGGGTTTGGTGATAGACGGAAAGGTCTGCTTTTTATTATTATCGGTTTAGACTTTAGAGTTTAGACTTGGTGTATATTTAATCATGCCAATTTTTTAAGTTTACTTTTTTTGTTATAATAATTGGTATGATGTAGCAGATGTATGTAGGTATGTATTAAATGTTGGTCAATAAAAAATAATATCCATACTAATATTATAAATGCGAAAGTAACTCTGTCTGTCTGTCTGTTACTCAATCACGCCTGAACTACTGAACCAATTTGCATGAAATTTGGTATAGATATATTTTGATACCCGAGAAAGGACATAGGATAGGTTTTATCCCAGAAATCCTACGGGAACGGGTTTTTCTCTGAAAACGCGGGCGAAGCCGCGGGCGGAAAGCTAGTAATATATATATAGCTTGTGACACTCAGGAAACATGAAGCTTCTTAATACTAATTGTGAAAGAACTTTCCAATCGATTAATCGGTAATATTATTAGTTATTTTTAATAAATCCCGAAACATATTATGTGGTTTTGAATTTTTCAAAGTGTACAGCTTCCAACATCATAAATCAATTTTTAGTTTAGGGCGAATAAGGGAGCTTTTTGACGATAAGCAGCTATTCCCTCGCCTTCAGAGGATTTCAATCGACAGTTCTGCTTTTGGTGCTGTGTTTCATTAAGTATGTATTGTTATTGTAAACAATTTCTTTGGTCAAACGTTTATAAAATAAAAATTTATGAATCAAATTAAAATTTATACATATCATATGTGTTTGTCACCATTCTCCAAACTAGTTTCCAACCCAACATACAAGAGAACCAACCACTAAGCCTTCAGTACCAAAAATTACGTAACAAATTCGTATTAACAAAATTATCCGAAATGATGTCATCCGTACCGATTTATCTGGTCACCATTGCATATACTATACACACATACATATACATAAGTATGGACGCATGTGTGGGATAATGCAGTAATGGCATTTCACACGAGTAATTTATATCGAATCTTTTTTTGAGTGTGAAACTGCTTTAATAAAGAAAAAAAAATATAGAGACGATGTAGAGGATGGCTATCTACCTGTAGCTTATTGTAAGACAATATCATGTTTCAAATAATTACTAAATCATTAATAGAAGCCTTTTAATGATTTAATAATTATCTGAAACATAATAATATTATGTCTTATAATAAGATAGATAAATAATAATTGTTACGATTTTCATTTCAATATTTTATATGTAGGTTCATACAAAAAAATATATGTAACATAGTTACTGTATACTGAATTCTGAATTTTGTTTAATTTTCAAGAAAGTTCTGTGTTTTATGTCTCGTATGAAGAGCCTTAAATGTAGATGGCTCAAAACATATAAAACAGGCGAGCAAAGAGCTTTTAAAACTATTGAATATCCCGCGCAAGGGATTGTAAGCTTTATTGCACATAAATAAAGCACAAATTGGCGTGTCCTTAAAATATTATTCAAAAAGCGCGGACAAATAATGAGATGGACTGCGGATACTTTGTACTAGGAATTATATGGTTGATATTTTGTAATTAAATTCATTTTAATTTTTAATTGCACTAGTAAGAACTAAGAACGCAACATCTTTTTTAACGTATAGATTTGAAAATAGATTTAATTTTCTTAGTGTAATGGTAGATACAATTATGCGTTTTTATGCTGCAGATCTTGGACAATGGACATAATATTATAAAACGGTCGATTATGTTGTCATAGAATAAAATGTTCTCACCAGTAGAGGGGTATTTGCCGCCTACGCCTACGCAAAGCTAGGAATGAAAATAGAGTTTAAGAAAAATCTTAAAAAAAAGTAATATTATTTATTTATTTATTTATTTATTAGGTTTACCAGTAATTGTTACACAAAATAATCAGTGTATTCAACATATACAACATAATACATATATTATATATTAAGTTCGATTGAGCATATTACACCGATGCCGGGTCACTCTGGATAGGATCTATTCATCAAAAGTCTTAAAAAATGATAGCCATACTAGAATGTCACATCCACCCACAAGAATCGATCCGAAACTCTACAGTAAGTAACTTCCTATAATATCTATACTAATATTATAAAGAGGAAAGGTTTGTATGTATGTATGTATGGTTTTCACAAATAAACTACTGGACAGATTTTGATGAAATTTGGCACCGATAATCTTTAGACCCTGAGCAAGAACATAGGCTACCTTTTATTGCGAAATATGTACCACGGGCGAAGCCGGGGCAGACCACTAGTTATAACCCATTCAGTTCCTCACCCATTCTTTCTACATGACCGAGCCAACGGAGCCGTTGTGCTTTTATTTCTCCAAGTATATTTCGCTCGGCCATTAGTTTTTCTAGTTCGGCATTTGTTCGGACTCTCCAGCTTCCATCCTCTCGTCTGGTGGGACCAAAGATCTTGCGAAGAAGCTTTCTTTCGGTGACTAACAGCTTGCGTTCTTCAATCTGGGTCAGGGTCCAGGCTTCACACCCATACATAAGTATTGGTCTTATGACCGTTTTGTATATACGCAATTTGGTGTTTTTGCTCAGAAGCCTGGACGCGAGCACCTTATGCAAGGCTGCACCACATTTCAGGGTATTTTGGATACGGATATTAATTTCTTCCTCCCTGGAATGTGAGTCAGTTATAGTGCAACCCAGATATCTAAAACTAGCAACTCCTTTGTACGTCGTATCTCCAGCCTGTAGGTCTTGGCGTTGAGCTCGCGTATCTCTATACCGCTTCATGTGGAGATATTCCGTTTTGTTGGCATTGATTTTTAGTCCAACCTTTTCCGCTTCTTCTTTCAAGATACTCGCGGCTTCGCTCACTTCATCGCGGGTTTCACCTAACAATGCGAGGTCATCAGCATACCCAATCACCTTATGCTTTCCATTCAGTGACACTCCCCAATCCAATGCAAGCATTTTACGCAGGATATATTCCAGTACTAAATTGAATAGCACAGGTGACAGGGAATCACCTTGTTTTAATCCGGTGAACACCGCGAAGCCTTCTGTGAGTTCTTTACCAACCCTTACATGCATGCTACTCTCCCCAATAGCCACCTTTATTAGATCCACCAGTTTGATTGGGATACCAAGCTCCTTTAAGATAGCAAACAGGGCGCCCCTATCAATGCTATCGTATGCCTTCTCGAAGTCCACAAATAGCGCGTGCATGCTCTGAGAATATTCCCACCTCTTTTCCATTATCTGTTTGATAAGGAAAATCTGGTCGATCGTACTTCGGTTCCGACGAAACCCACACTGATAATCGCTGAGAATTCTTTCCGCGTAAGGTTCCAGTCGATCTAGCAGTATGTACGAAAAGATCTTATACGCTGTTGGCAACAGAGCAATCCCGCGGTAGTTGCTACACTTTTTCTTGCTACCCTTCTTGTGGACTGGGCATATTATTCCCGTATTCCAATCTTTCGGCTGTATCTTTTCATCCCATATCTTTCTGAGGACTTCATATAACTTGGATTGCACCACCGCTCCACTTTCCTTCCACACTTCAGAAGGCACGCCGTCAATACCTGGTGCTTTGTTATTTTTCAGCCGCATAATTGCCTTGTGCACTTCTGCGAAAGTGGGAGGGGGTACATCTTCGTAATTGTCATCCTTCTCCCTGATGATTTCGGCTTGAGGAGGTGGGCAGTTGAGTAGGCTCTGGAAGTAATCTCGCCATACCATCTTAATATCCTCGCTGTCGGTGATGAGGTCCCCATTAACGTCCTCCAGCATTTGCGTAGTGGGTTGATAACCTTTTTTTGTGGTTTTCACTTCCTTGTAAAATTTCCTCGATTCACCAGCGCGTATAAAAGTCTCCATATTTTGTATGAGGCCATCGAGATGCTGTCTTTTGGCTCTGCGGATCGCTTTCTTTAGCTGTGAGCCGCATTCCATGTACTTTACGTTCCATTGCCTGTCCTGCTCTGCCAAGATCTTATAATGTCTTTTTTCTACCATTTTGCCTTCACACTCTTGGTTCCACCACTTCCTTTGCTTTTTCCTTTTGACTTTCCCTAAAACTTTAAATCCAATTTCTTTTGTGGTATTCTTTATTTTATCCCATACAATGTCAATGCTTTCCGTAGTATCTAAGTCTTTGAATCTATTGCTTAACTCTAATTGAAATGTTTGTTTTATATCCTGTGTTTTTAAATTATCTACATCAATCCTTTCGTCTGCCTTTGGTATGTGTTTTCTTACTGATCTAATTCTAAACTTTAGTTTAATTCCTAACATGTAGTGATCACTGTCACAATCTGCTCCGCGAAAGGTTCTAACATCCTCGATGGTCCTTTTGTGACGCTCATCAATCGCTACGTGATCGATCTGGTTAATGGTGTGTCCATCCGGGGATCGCCAAGTTCCCTTATAAATGTCCTTGTGCGGAAACATAGTGCTCTTGATCACCATGGCTTTGGCTGAAGCAAAACTTATGAGTCTTAACCCATTATCGTTTGAGTTTGCATGTTTGCTATGTATACCTAATAATACTACGTATAGTATTATATTGTCTGTGTTAAATAATAATACATAATAATATGTACCAATAAACACCCATGTTTAAAGCATAAAAAAAACAAGTGACTATATAAAAAATACCAAAGTATCAAGACCATTCACACAGCATACAGTACCAAGCATGCGCACGCAGTATCTATCCATTATAGGTACAATAAGTTTTATATAATGATTATATACGTTAAGTACATAATTATATATTGTCCGGTAGAGCAGTGGCTAGAGGTTTTGTTAAATAGGTCACGAGTTCGACTAATTGTTTTAATTTTTTCGCATTATATTCGTCGTCATCAGACCATATTTAATTGTCCTATTACAGGGACATGAGTCTCCTAAGTCCTATGAGGGTTTATATATTATAACAGATGATTGATGCAACTTCGTCTGCCATCAAAAGGAATTTTCGATGCTGCGGTCCTCTTTGTCGAAGCTTTCATATTATTATATGTATTGATTAGCTCCGCGGTTTTACCCGTAGTGCTCCGCTCCTGTTGGTCTTAGTGAGATGATATACAGCCTATGGCCTTCCTCGATAAATGGGCTATCTAACACCGAAAGAATTTTTCAAAATCGGACCAATAGTCCCCGAGATTAGCGCGTTCAAACAAACAAACTCTTCAGCTTTATAATATTAGTATAGATTCTTCGTCTTTATTGACAAATAGACTTTTCAAAAAATTATAATTTAACAAAAAACTTGAATTATCGACTGATAATTTAGTAATTAGAAATTAATCAAACAATTAATCAAATTCGTCAACTTTGTAAAATTATTTTTAAAAACTTCTCGATTAATTATTCTTACATCTAGATCTGGTTTTTAAATCAATAACATCAGCTCATATATTATATTCCTACTGCAGGGACACTGGCTTTCTTAGAAGTGTCAGGTTTCCAGATGGCCAAGTGCGGGTTGGCAGATGTCACAATATGTCGTCGAAATATTTTTTTATTCTTTTACATGCCGCGCGTTTCCTTCGCTATGTTTTCTTTTACCTATTGCATGTGATGATGTGTGATGGCGTTATGTAATGTGCAGATAAATTGAAATAAAAAAATCTATTTTGTTTTATAAACCCTTCTCGGTTCTTCCATCTAAAAACCAAGCTATTGAAGATACGATTTACGAACCATGATACGAACTAAGCTACTACGCAAACTTAAATCTATACTAATATTATAAAGAGGAAAGGTTTGTATGTATGTATGTATGTATGGTTTTCACGCATAAACTACTGGACCGATTTTGATGAAATTTGATACAGACAATCTTTAGACCCTGAGAAAGAACATAGGCTACCTTTTATTGCGAAATATTATGTACCACGGGCGAAGCCGGGGCGGACCGCTAGTCTATAATAAGATCGCAAATTAATTAAAATACTGGTAGGTACACTGAAATTTTCTAAACCTGCAACTTTAGCTAAGTCATCACTAAGATCTAATAAACTACATATTAATATTTATTTACTGTAATAATAAAAACTACATAGCTGGGTTTTGTAAGATCATTTTAAAAATATAATGTAAGTTGAACAAAGTCACGGGCATCGGCTAGTCGTTATTATTTACAAACAAACCTGTCATTGATGATAGATGAAGCATACAGGTATATTACATCACCAAATATGAATATTGATGGATATGAATGATAACTATTTTATTTATTCGTAATATATCTTACTAATAATAAACTTGAAAGTTTGTGAGAATGTTTGTTACTCTTTCACGCAAAAACAGCTGATCAACATTGGAGACATTTCTTCTATGTATGTATATATATATGTATATATATACATATATGAATAAATATATACATATAATATTTAAATATTTCGGTATTAATAAACCTAAATAATTATATCACACATTTACCTACTAACAATTCAAATACAGATTCTATTTGAGCGGAGACATGAAAGGTCAGATGTCAGGTCACCAAACAGCTCAGAAGCAAAATATAATATTGGAATTAAAATTTTGTAAGTAGGTAACTACCCTAATTAAATATCAGTTCAATATCATCGACAAGTCAACCAAAAAAAACGAATCAATATCAAAATTAAATAATATCAAATATTCCATTTTTAAAAAATTTTCAAAACCAAACTACCTATTATTATTTGCTAATTCCTAATTCAAACGCATTTCCGAACGCCCTGTCTAGAAAAAAAACAAACCATATACCTAACTGTATATATAGGGCCGTACGAAAGTTACTGTTATCTTGGCATATCCTCTCTAGGCAACGCGCCCATAAAGTAACGTATTTATTATCTCTACACTCGCGAAGAACGGTACGGCGTACTTGATGTGCGCGTCTCTCCCCCCTCACTGCTATTGTTACGAACTTCACATAAAGTACCACAATTCGAGACGAGAATATTTCTACCTCTGGTCTCCGATTAAAACGCTATTTTCTCCAAAACCAACGTAAATACGCTAAAAAATCTTATATAGAATGATAGAGCAAAAAATTTGCGATTTTTTGATATGCATATGCATTCAAAACAATGCGATATAATCACGTAAAAAGGCCAGTTTAAATAAATTCCTTATCTCTCTGGCGGCCATTTTAAATGCGGTACTTTATAGACGCGCACAACCATGTTGAGCCGGATTTGTCTCAAGCGAGAGAGCGCGGAATAAACTCGATACTTGCTGGGTCTCAGAGCAACCCTTCGTCTTATTCTCCGTCCTTGTCTTGCGCGACGCTCGACTGCGCTCCTCTAGTAAAGCTGCGAGTGCACTGCATCGTAAGATATTTTTTAATAATTTTGTATTACTGCACTATTCTACTACTGCATACAAATTACAAACTAGTACATGCTAATATTGCAGGCATGTTTAAATAGTTTTTTATTTTATTTACACCAACCAAGCATTCAAATTAAATTTTCAGTAACAACAACTGAATTTCCTTTGTTTAAATATGATACTAAATACTAATTGTCCTATTAAATAAATAAAATAAATAAATCCTTTATTTGCATTTAAATTTTAAACATAGTATTTTAGGGTGTTAATATAACTTACAATATAATATTACAGCATGTTTAGCTGTTATTTAACAGCGTGCAAATTATCTTATGACATATCTATAATCAAAGTATCTAATTCATTTATCATTCATTCACATTATTCATTAAACAATAAAGTATGGAGTTTGAATTTGTCCTGTGATAGTAAAGAAACGAAATTTGACCCGTTTATTTCCCGATTCGAATCACCAAATATAAATAAAATATATCTTGACTTATTATCCCGATTTTATGGCATCCGCGTCGCAACTTATGCTACATACAATAAAAAATCCCAAATAATTTGCATTGGCAATTTCAAATATTATCTTGAAATCGCCTAACATTCCTACTGGAGGGGTGACCTTAAGCCCGCGTCCCGGTCGGAGCGCCTACGTAGTTATAGCGCGAATGTACTTTTGCCCACTTTGAAATATATCGTGCCTAGAGTAGAAACACGCAACTGCTATTCTGGGTTTTTTAATAATTTATTTATTTATACGCTATTTTGATATTTGTCAAGATGCTGTTTTGTATATGTATCTAGGTAATAAACTTACAGTTTTGTCATAAGAGAGGAACTAATAATTTACTTTTTTGTTAAGTTTTAAACTGAATCGGTTATCTTCATTCCATTTTGTCAAGATTATTGTCTTGAATTTGATATTTCAGTTTTATAGCTTATAATAAATAAAAATTTTGATTATTTTCTTGTTTAAAGCTTTTCTACATTCCATACTAATATTATTTTATGTGTTTTAACTGTTGAAAATTAACACAGAAGGCTTATGGTCTACATACATAGTATCCATAAAGAAAACTGATCAGTGAAACTCGTCAATATATCCGTATTCCGTTCCAAACTCCAAAAACTGGCATTTTAATAAAATGATTTAAAATTTAAAAGTACTCACACTAGCACTCACTTCATACATTTATTACCAACAAACGAATCATAATGTCCATGTGATTTATCTATTTCGCAGTTGATCTAATGTTTATTGCAGTAATCAGATCATTTGCATTTTATAGCCGCGTGTACATCAATTAAAATGTTATATTAAGATGATTTATAATCGCTAGCGGATGGGCTAATGAATGAAATGTACGTAAATAAACTTGTGAGCAGAGAAATGCTTGGTTATTAATATTAATTGTATTGGAATTTATGTCGTAAAAAAGTTGTGGAAGAAAACGTAGGTTGTTTGAGTATGTGACTGTTACAATTTTTCTCTTATCAAATTTATGAAATCTAGTATGTAACTTGTAGTTATCACTATCACTACATAGTATAAAACAAAGTCGCTTTCTCTGTCCCTATATCCCTTTGTATGCTTAAATCTTTAAAACTACGAAACTGATTTGGATGCGGTTTTTTTAATAGATAGAGTGATTCAAGAGGAAGGTTTTAGTATATAATTTTTTGGGTTTTAGACAAAGCAGGCGAAGCCAAGGGTGGTAAGCTAGTTTAATTAATAATTAAATTAATAGTACATCTTAATAAAAATTACATTGAGTATCCCTACATCAATGTAATCAACTTTTTTTAAATCTATTTATTTATCATCGCTACAAAAATAAGCCGAAATTTTCAGTTCCGCCGTTTCCCGCACCGAAGGTCAGCTGTCTAGAAGCGGGCGCTTTTTATACATCGAGAGCCCATCCGAGGAAACAAAAAGACTGGATTTATATATTTTTTATTATTTTATTTATTCGCCTTTATTCTCATATTTTATTTTCGTTAAATTTTCGCATATCGCACGTTCGTCCGTTATTGTTTTTGTAAATGTTTCCCGCGCTTTCGACGAACTGTCAACTGTCACCGCGCAAATATGTGGCAAAGGAAACTTGATCGAATGCCCGAATGAGGTTTGACATAAACCGCTTTTTGTAAAAATGCTTTACGCGCGAGTTTCGTTTGATATTAATTTTAAATTCAGATTTTCTATTTTCACTTGGATAGTGGTTGAATGCTTGAATATTTTATAATACATACAAAATAGTTTTACTAATAATAATTTGGAATTGAATCAGCAATATGCAAGAAACATTAAAATATTATGTAAATATGTAAATTCCTTGCTCCAGTGAGTATCGTAGGTACACAACCGTTGCAAGCAATAGGTCGTCGGTTCAATTGCATAAATTATTCTCAGGTAATTTAAATAAAATGTGAAGAACTTATAAGTAAAAAGGAAAGCTTTTATAGAGATATTATTTTATCGAATAGGCATGCTTCTGAGCTAATTTCAGAAAAGGATGATATTTTACATTGATGATTGTTATTACGAAGTATAATTGGTTTTATTTTTTATTTTTTATAGCATTTTTACCTAGTGTAGTTTTGAAAATATTATAAAAATTGTTGTTTGTGACTACCAATTATATACCATATCTAATGTTATAAATAATCTAAATAAAACTGAACTTATCCTGAATGTTGAGAACTAATTTTGAACCAAAACATCTGGAATGAACCCGACCAAAAAATACATTTTTGATTTTCAGAGATTGTACAAAAAAGGTCAGATAGAAAAACAGCCATATCAATAATTAATTACCTACTTACCTTCTGAATAATGAATATTCATAACAACCTGTTTTCGATATTACAATTTAAATTTTATTCATCTTACAAATGAACAACAAATTGATTACCTATTTTTGTAGATACAGACTCGTAAAAGTAATAATTATATGTACTTATAGGGTATGCTTATTATGTACAGTGAAGTCCAGTAGTGCACACACTCTGTTTGCGCATACCAATGATACAGTCGTGTGAAAAAGTGCTTAGTGGTTTTTTTAATAAGAAGTATTTGGTGCTATTGTTACTGTTTAATATTAATTGGATGTAAGCAGGAAATTTTGTATTTAATTAATAAACATTTTGATATTTTTAAAGTGAAACTTTTATTACATCGTCTCAAACTTTTTGGTCTGTGTAGCGCATGTCGCGTGTATCGCGGCTGCCGAGTAGGTATACCTACTCGGCAGCCGACCGTCACGACTCAGGCGACAATCGACATGCGCTACAGTCTACACAAAGCAGTGTTCGGAACCGTTCGAACAGTTTCACTTTTACCGTGGTTTCATAAAACCACACAACATTTTTTTATTTTATAAGTTGTTACTGAGGTTTGGGGTCATTTTCAAAATATTTGTACGTCACGAAATTGTCAGTAAACTGTTTCGTTAGGAAATGTCAGGAAGTTGTAAAAGTAAGGCTGTATTCAGAATAAGGTAATATTACATATAAAAAAGTAAGAAGTCACTAGTTAAAAAAAATATATATTTTTAGTTCCAAAATAATCAACAAACAATCAATTTTTATAATTCTCTGTTTGCTTTTCCTTTTCTTTTCTTCTATCATTAGCTTCTTTCCATTTTTGTCTTCGAGCTTCTTTTTCACTGTCATTAAGATCTGATATTTTTCTTTGTCTTTGTTTCACTTTCTCGAGGTGTTTTTTCCTTTTCTTTTCATATTTTTCAGGGTTTTGCTTTTTTAGTTTTTCAATGTATTTTTTTGCCGTTCGGCACCGGTTAGCGGCATTCTGAAACTAAAAAAAGCTGTTGGATATATGTATTTTGAATAAAAATAAAAACAAAAGTAAGCATCACTCGTGTGGGTGGAAAAGCGGTCAACACTAAATGCAATAAGGCAAGCATTATCCCATCAGAAACCACTTGTAAAATTGGAGGCCAAGACTCACTGATCCGCTTTCACTATAAAAAAGTTATCAGATCCCAGGAAAAGTCAAGTCCCTAAGCCCGACTTTACTAACCCTACATCATGGTTTAAAAAAGTATGGCCTGTAGTTACAAAAAAATAATCTTGAGAGATTTATTGTTTTTCTCCTTTATTTTTATTCGTTACATTAATTTAACACACATTTTAATATCTTATTTTCATACTTTACACATGAGACCACAGCTTTACCGTCTACAATTTACTGACGTCAGTAAATGTCAAGAAATTGTTCGTCAGTAACATGTAAAAAATAACCTAAGAAATACTTTTACACAAAACATAATCACATTTACCATTAGATTGAAAGTGTAATCTATTACTCTAGTCATAATTTAAGTATATTACAATTGCGGTAGGTGAATTCTTCAAAATGTACTTACTTTTGTTGAGAATACGTCGTTAGGAAATTGTAACTAAATTTTTTGCACAGCACACTACTGGACTTCTTCCATGTCTGGACGACGAACAAAATGGCGGCGCGTTAATGTGACCTTACTTTTCGTGACATGACCAGTGTTGCCAATGATTAGAGTTAGATTCCTCTTCTTTGTGATACAAGAAGTTGGTTAATTATGTCAATAAATCAGTGTCACGAAATTGTAACGATTGATAGGGACATTTTCATAATATGTAATTCTTCGTTTATTTAAGGTAATTAAATAGTTTAATCTATCAGATATAACACTTCAAACATTGCTTTTTAATTATGATACAAAAAAATAGGAAGTTTCATACAAAAATTCTGATAAAATTATTGGTTTTCATTGTCGTCCACATAGGGGACAATAAAAAAATGTATGGAGCTTTTTTTGTTACTTTATTTTCACATTAAATTTATGTAAGAATTTGAATCGCAATTCATTGCTTTTTATCAGAAATGATATGCAGTATGCTTAAGTTTAGTCTGTAAAACGTTAACAATGATTTATTTCAGTCGTAACCATATTTTTTTCGAAGATTTTTTAGGGGGACAAACATTTTGTAGTAATGTACAATTATTTTGAAAATGACTCTTTGATAGCATACCTACTCAGAAAAAAAAACGCGGTAATAAGAACGAATAAAGAAGTTCGATTGCAATTTTAACTTTTATGAATAAAACTCATGCAATCTTAATCGTGATGAGGATGCTCCATACACGATATATCTATTTAAAGAATACATAAATAGGTAATTACCATAATAAATAGAAAAAAATGCTATACTTTGCACATGCGTAACGCGCTGTCATGCGTGCATGATCGTCTAATTAAAATATTGTTTACTAGCTTTCCGCCCGCGACTTCGCCCGCTTTGTCTAACAAGTATATAACTAGTCTAATCTAAATCTTTATTGAGAATTACTTTACAAAAATTCGCATCAAAATAATTCGTTTCGTACGTTTTAAGATATGGACAGACAGACAAACAGCAGAAAGCTATATAATATATATAGTATTATATAGTGTTGACTAGCTATCCACCAGTGACTTCGCCCACGTAGTCAAAAGAATTCCCATGAAAATTAGATTTTTAGCGCAGTAATAAGTAGTCGATATCACTCTCCAGACTCCTAATTATTTGCAGACACAAGAATCAAATCATCTAAACGCTCAGTTGCAACGTGAAAGAATGACAAGCAAACATACTTTTATATAATACTTAGTATTGGATTGGTTTTAAAAAGATATGCGTATATTATGTGAGCTGCTGATTGCCAAGATACCATGCTAAGTCATGCTTTATGATCACCGTGTTTGCCTGAGAATTTTATAATTAATTGTTTGTTTTTCTCTGCTATTTGTTTATTTTATTCGTTAATTGATGAAGGAAAACATGCAGGCCTTAATATAGATAATGGAGTAAACAAACTTTGGCCAAATTAGTTTTTAAATACCTATAAATATACTCGGTGAAAATTTGACTCAAATTTAAACGGGATAAAAATAATAAAATTACGAAGAACATAATATTTAGATAGATAAGGCATTGTCTAAGGGCATTATTTGCTACAAATTATAGATAGGTGTACTTAGTTGGAATTTTGAAGAAAATAAAATGGTAAAAGTATTAGTGTAATGGTCTGTTTTATACTTAGACTTATATCGTATTTCCTATGTTGAATCCTTTTTCCTCTAATAACAATTAATTAGTTTGAAAAGTCTTTATCTTATGCTACGAAACGACAGCACAGGATATTAACTTCCAGAAATTTTATCACGCGAATATTCCAAAAAAAAAGTATTTTTCACTCGATTGTCCATATATGTATATACGTATAATATTAACAAGGTATAGGCTGGGGAGCGATGAACAAACAGACCGGAGGCGATACTGCTGTATACATAACAAATGTATAATGTTCCTGAGTGGAATTATACATTTTTAAGTATATTACCTATTTATGTAGCTAATGCTTTGGGTTGGGTTGTTTAGTTTTCTCATTTTGATTACGTTTGAGCATCGTTTGAGGTTATTTCTTTTGTTAGATTTTACGGGAGTGCTTATAAGTTATAGTATAGTAAATATAGATAGGTATATTTTTAAATTAGTGACTGGTTACTGGCACTGTAGGGTTCATATTTCATAACGAACACTATTATTCTATAAATTCTAAAGTCTATCTGCTTCCACGGCTGGCAAGTCATAACACGGAATTAGACTGCTGAAGAACCATTATTTTCAAAAATCAACTTCTAGAGGATAATCAATACCAGATAAAAAAAAATAATTAATGTTGTTGTAATTTTTTTTATTCTTCTCGATAATTATGTTCGTCTCGATAATTCGCTAAAGCATATTTCTAAAATGTTATCTTGATTTTTTGGTAAAAACTTTTGTATGTAGACAAATTCTGACAAAATGCTAACCTGTGATGCTAACTCACTCAGTTTTTTTGATAAAAATTCCCGGCGAAAATGGAAGTTTCTCTATACAGGAAGCTCTTTAATATGCAAGCAACGACGCAGGTACAACTAGTATGAAATTCTCCAATCAAGCCCGCGGCGATCTCGATGTTTCTAGAAAATTATACGTTTTACTTGTAGCGTAGATAAATAAACCGTTTTACCCTCTTTCATTGAATATGAATTAAAATTATCAAGAATTCAAGAAGAATGGATGCGGCAGTAAGACATTTCAATCAGTGTTGCTGAAAAAAATATTTAAGTAATGTAAATTCTACATTTTAATCGCTTTTTAATTACTGCGTTAAAATAAATATTGAATAGGTATTCTTTACTTTAAGAAGATTTTGTAATGAATTAGAGGTTAAAAACTTAAAATCGTAACCAATCGGTAACCACCTCCTTATTATAGTGCAGCTTATGTACATATTTTGAAAATTGTGGACGGATGACTACCTATACTTCGTACATTTGATATTGCGAATGCACAATTTATTCAATTTATTTTTCAACATTTTAACATATAACTACATAAGTATTAACTATTAAGTACCTAACTAATAAACTAACGAACCTATATCGTTACTGATTTCAATTTCCAATAACTTAATTAGAAAAATAACACTAATCACTTACCTTAGTAATTTTTGTCATTGAAAGACCAAAATATGAAAATAAATAAGCACATCCAACCCCATTAATAATTCAAACATCCGTATTTTCGTCACGTTAAAAACTTTTTTGCATCGCGTGCTTTGTGACAGACAGACAGACGGACAGCGCAATTTATAATATGTCCCTATCGCCCGATCTTAGCACGCTAACTAACCACCAATTTACAGAGACCCCTCATTTCGATATCACACAACACAAAAAGTATCAAAAGCAGAGACCTACACAAATTGGTCGCGTTTTTTCGTGCCAATTTAACTTGATCTCTGTATCATGTTGATTTCGTTGAAAAAATGTTTGGGCGCGCGGCTCAATTAATTCTGGTTTAGTTTTTAAGGTAAAATTAGATGTAAAATTGATACTAGGTTAAATTGTTCGATAATTACAGACGGGGAAGGGTTTGTTCCGTGTTTGGTAGTTTTTTTTTAGATAGCGATCAGTGAATCATCGGGCCGGTTTTTGGATTTTAGCACTGGCAATTTTACTGCATGTTCCATATTTGAAAAGTGAAATACCTAACATGTTTAATTTTTTACATTATAGAGTGGAACAAAGGTGTTGTTTTTTACTAGTCTGCAAGGAGAAGCCTAATGCGTTATCTATAAACACGTTTAATACTTTATATTCGGTATAAATTTAAGGTAAGTAACTATGCCAGTTCCTTTATTTTTTTTTATTTTAAACAAACGTTTTGTACCTTTGGTTAAGTTTTTACTAACATAAATCCTAATAGGTATATCCAAAAATGACAGTAGCCTACAAACCTATGCAATGTAGCTTCATTTTCACAAATTCTACTGAAGACACTAGCTGCGCTCCACGGTTTTACTCTCATGGCTCCACTTCTGTTGGTCTTAGCGTGATGATTTATTATGTATAATAGCCTATAGCCTTCCTCGATAAATGGGGTATCCAACACCGAAATAATTTTTCAAATCGGACCAGTAGTTCTTGAGATTACCGCGTTCAAACAAACAAACAAACTCTTCAGCTTTATAATATTAGTATAGATTATAGGCATAGTAGACTTATGAACTAAATATATTATAATAAAATATATATTTTATATATCGGCAAACGTAGTGTAGGACGCCCAATGACACGATGGAGCGATGACTTGCGTAAGATAGCAGGGAAAAACTGGCGGCAAGAAACTAACGATAGGGCTAAGTGGCGTGCCATGGATGAGACCTACGTCCAACAGTGGACGAACACAGGTTGAAAGAGATATATTTTATACATAAAATGCCTAGTATTTAAGCTTTTGAACATAGACTCAATTTCGTTTCATTTAATATCTATGGATGTATTTGTACTGATATTCTACTTGCAGGGAAAGCGGGGCCATTTTTCATTGTTCTCATTACTGCAACCCTTTATGAGTACGCCCTTGTACCGTTCGCAGAAAAAGTAGATTACATTTTTGGTATTTATTTCATAAAAACTCTTAAATATAGAGCAAATACGCAAAATTAAATAGTATTAAGTAATATTTTTTAACTGTTATTTTTAAATCTGACATGTTTTTTTTTTTGGTATTGGATCTAACTTTAAAATAAAATACATATTAAAAAACGTTTGACTACTTTTAAGCCATCACTGTGTCAACCTGCCGAGCTGTCATAAATACTGTAATTTTACTGTTCGATTAAATGAGTGCCGTGAACGCAATGGACTGCATTTGGACGATATTATTTTTAAGAAATAAATTCCCATATTAAGCACTTTAATAATTAATAAACATTTTTTCAATACACCGCTTACTTTTTTTTTATTCATCCACAAAATATTAACTTTCTTTTGAGACATCCTGTATAATTTTGCCCTATTCCCGATATAACACCTAAAAGTTATGCTCCAAAGAAGAAGTCCCTTATCGTACATTTTTCAGTTTTTTTTTGCCAACGGTACTTTCCCCAATAGCAGGGGCTAGGGACGTCGGCATTTTTCGTTGCAAGTTGATTAAATCTCCTCTAATATATAGCCTGCATATTGCAATAATTGTACTTCTTTTATTAAAAAAGTATGTATTTTTCATGGTAGCTGTAATCCACAGCTGTAATCGATACTGTACAATGCGTTAGGTTATCTGTGGCATTTAATAAAAAGAAAAAACCTATTTACCTAGTAGGTATAGTATTATATGTAAGTATTTATATCTATAAATACTTAGGTTTAATATAGATTTCTGTATGTAACGTACTTTTTTAGATAATAGCAATAATTTTTGAAGATACATAAGTGGAAAATTGAGAAAAGTCAATAGTCGTCTTTTTAATCCTTAGCATACCTATCTTAATTTTTTGAAGCTTATATCTTGTATTTTATTTATAATTTAAACAAAAATATTACATAGAAAAACATATAACTCAAAAGCGTGTATATTCATTTTATTAAGCTATTTATATCCATAAAATATTTCCATCATTTCTATTTTGACATTAATTCGATACCGGACAGCTTCGACTCATTCATTCTAATAAAAAACAAACCATTCCTCAAATGCGATATAAAATAAATATTTTTTCGCGAATATACATGAAATGAACACACATTTATCTGTCGCAGACGAAATATATGTGTCACTAAGCCATATATTAGACGTGGTCATATAAAAATATATAAATACAATTCTGTGACGACATCTCGACGCGGTCTTATTCTTGTTTTCATGAAGAATATTATATTTTTAAGATAAAAGTTGTACCGTTTTTAATCTGTGCTTTTATATTCATTATCTGTTTATAATGTTGTTGTTTGTTGTTTGTAAGTGATAAACAGGTCACCTATTTTATTTTTGGTGTAATATGTGTCGTAGGCTTTGGTGAAGTGGCACGCGCCCGGGCCCGGCCCTACCTCTAAAGTACAGGCATAATTTTATAAAATCTGTGAAATGCAATCCCTATAGTAATTTAATCGTAACATTGTTTACAGGTGTATTTATTAGGTACCTAATAAGTGATGTGTGGTATATAATAATTATATTGCCGCTTCATTCGATAAACTTCGATAATATCTTTATTTTAATTCAGAATAGGCACGCCAGGAAAACTTATAGCCCCGTCTAATAAAACAGTTGGTGGTCCACATTTTCTATGAAAAATAGTTTTCATGAAAAATAGCTCATAAAGGCCGTAGGAATATTAAGAAATATGTATTTATTGTGGTTCTACGAGGCATTATACGGGGATTATTAACGGTTGGAAACTGTCGGAAAACACGGTATTGTAGTAAGTAGTAACTAGTTATTATTTTAAACTTTGTATTGTACAACAAACTGTGCTTTAGAAATTTAAATGCACTAAAACGGTTTGAACTCTGTTATATTGTAAATGTCGAATTGTCTGTTAATGAAATCATGTTAGATATAAAGATACAGAGTTAGTACACCATTTATAATTGGAGTCAGTATTATTCGACCGGTTTTAATGATCTTTGGAGTGTTGTTTCCGCCTTATAAAGAAATTAAAAAAAAATTAAGTTTGGCGTGTCTATAACTATTTCTTTTTAAAACCTTGTATGTTGTTTCCTTTCAGATCAAAAAGAAAGAAGAGAGTACCCATAAGGTGGCTTGGCGCTTAAAAGTCGACGTCACATTTAAATTAACTTCAAATTGCGTTACTAGTTAGTACCACAGTCCAAATCAGTAGATAACGGGAAGGTTATGTAATCGGCATATTTAGAAACCTATCTAATATCACAGACTAATAATAATATACTACGTATCTAATATCTGTAGGTAAGAAGATATTTAGGAATATAAAAATTATTATGACCAATAAAAGAAGCTTATACCATCTAATTTGAAGAGAAATAGATTGATTTAAATGTAATAATTCGGTTTCTTACTATTATATTATCCATACTAATATTATAAATGCGAAATTAACTCTGTCTGTCTGTCTGTTACTCAATCACGCCTAAACTACTGAACCAATTTGCATGAAATTTGGTTGGAGATATTTTGATACCCGAGAAAGGACATACGCTACTTTTTATTGCGAAATATGTACCACGGGCGAAGCCGGGGCGGACCGATAGTTTACTATAGATATTCACTAAATCTCTACTAAACTGCATTTTAAGCTTTAAAAATCACACTGCAGTCTAGATAATACAGGATAGAAGCTGATAGTTATAAGTAAAGCTATAAATTATCACTAGGCTCCAAGAATCCGGCGTATCGTAATCTCTGACTGTCACGCAACTTTACAAAAGGAAGACTGGCTCAAAGGACGCCGACAAGGACAGGGAACAGGGAAAGAGAAGCGATAGATATGTTTTTATTTCATTGTGTTGTGATTGATATGAAATAAAATTATTAAGCTAAATTCTGATTTGTTAATAGTGCTAAAGGAATTTAACCTAACAAGGAAACTCACTTTATTAGTTTGTTGTGATTTCTTTTAATGCAAGACTTTAGTTTAGGTACTTTTGAAGTGAAAGTGAAACTTCTTTATCGGGGTTGGACAAAAATTTAGTGTAACAATTTTTGCGTTACGCCGTACGCGTGACATTTTTGCGTTACGGCATACTCGTAACAATTTTAAGGTCATAAAGAAGTTTCACTTCTTACGTGTGTACTCTAGTACACGCATACATTTTTTATCTACATTTATGTTGTAAATATTCTGTATTGTGAGCGTTATATAATACTTACATTTATGTTATTTTGATTTTTTCTCAAACTATATTGATCAGCTGAAAAATGGTGGGTAAGTGCTTATTTTTGTTACATGATCCACAAAATATTGATGTTAAGACTTACGGTGTGCTTAGTTATGTTAGGAAAGATTATTTCCATATATGTAAGCTAAAAGCTTATTCATTGTTTAAATAAGGCTTCATTTAAGAAACTTCTACAAATCTTATATCTCTTATATCTTAGCTTTACTTACTGGAATGTCATCCTTACGACGTCCTCAGGCAGAGCTAAAAACGGCACAGCTAGTCTCGTCCTTTAATCTTAACGGGTTATTTTAATTCTAACCGTTAGCTGTTTTATACAATAACTAGCTTGTGCCCGCGAGTTCGTTTACGTGTAACTTACGCAATATATGTAGACCGTACACGGTACACTAACAGCTCGGTACATGATAATGTATCAAATCAGCAATCCTTGGGCAAGTGTGAAATTAATAATTATTGTGAACTAGCTTTCCACCCGCGACATCGCCCGCGCAGACAAAGAAAAACCCGCATAGTTCCCGTTTCCGTGGGATTTCCGGGATTGCGTCATTTTCCCGGGATAAAAAGTAGCCTATGTCCTTTCTCGGGTATCAAAATATCTCCATACCAAATTTCATGAAAATTGGTTCAGTAGTTTAGGCGTGATTGAGTAACAGACAGACAGACAGAGTTACTTTCGCATTTATAATATTAGTATGGATTTCATTACAATCTAAACTGTGACTCAGGAAGAAAGCTTTCTGTTGGTGAAACAATTTTGAAATAGTAGTTTTTGAGTGAAAACTTTTCAAATATACGTATAAAAACACACATGTTTCTTCTATTGGAATTTAGTAGATAAAATAGATATATAAATTTACAGAATAACATGAAGATGCACTTATTTCATGCACCAGGCATATAGACAGGCCATATTCATCTATAAAAACACACAAGGGTAATAAATAAAAATGCTTTTTAATTCCACATCCTTTATATACAGCACAATACATTAGTCTTAAAAATAATTAACATTTACTACATTTTTACACATTACGTTAACATTTAGCGAATCTAAATTAAATAGAATACTCTAGAAGACAAACACTACATAATACGTCGCTGTCATTTTGACAATTGACAATTAATGGCGCGAAAATGAAAAATTATTCGCCATAATTTTGGCCGAGCTGTCACTATTAACTATTTACAGTTTAAGACAGTGCGCGCACGAGCAACTTTGTCTCCGCAACTATTTTATCTCCGCAACTATTTTGTCTCCCCCACCTATGGGCTAGTATGAAAGTGCGCGCACGTAGCGACGCAACTCCCCATACAAATTGACGGGAGAGACAAAATAGTTGCGGAGACAAAGTTGCTCGTGCGCGCTAGCTCTAACAAAAATGGATTGGGCTTTTTTCATTTAAATTATTTCATATAACGATACTTTTTCTTTATAGAGACAATGAAACAAATAAATTTATTCATATTCATTCGATAGTGTGTGAAATGAAGGCCCTAACTCTCAGAAATTATTTAAATGTTGAAAAAATCTTTGTTTTCTTCAATATTATATTTAAACGGTACAAACACAAATCTTATCTTTTGATTTCATATTGGAAAAATATAAATATATAAAATCACTACACATTTCTATAATATTCTAAAATGTACATAAAATAATATACAAAACTGTTTCATTTATTTATTTTATAATTAAAAATTGGTGTTATTTACCTTACATCTAGCGATTTCTGAAGTACAAAAATAAAATAATATTCAATACAATGGCAAACTACATTCTCATTATTTTTATTAGTTTTTCCTTATTTTGTTAAAAAATTTGCTTCATTATGCCTTACCATATTATTTATTTCAGTAATATAAAACCATAAATGAATTTTTAAATATGTTACTAAAATTATTTCATTTTAGGTATCTACTTTGACGTAGGAATGTGACGTGTGATGAAGCTGTGTAAAAATTGATTACGAGAGTATTTTTTTACATTATGAAAAAAAAAAACAATCATACAAAAATTTGCGACAGCCATAAGGAAAATACTACAACCAGTCTAGTGATAAGATCATAAATTGAAGCTATAGTTCATTTCTATAAAGAATCCTAATCGCAAAATGCTAGTGTGCAGGTAACTGATACAATAATCAAAAAATGTTGTGTGGTTTTATGAAACCACGGTAAAAGTGAAACTTAGGCACAAAATGATCGTATTTGTACGATAATTATCGTACGGTTCGACCGTCACGCGACATGCGCTACACAGACCAAAAAGTTTGAGACGATATAATAAAAGTTTCACTTTAAAATTTTGGCGACATGTGACAAGTGCCAACTGCCAACCCGCACTTGGCCAATGTGGTGGATTATGAACTGAACCCAGATAGGAGGCCCGTGTCCCAGCAGTTAGAACATATATGGGCTGAGATGATATTGTGTTTAATTAAAAAATTGTCACGTCTATACGACAAAAAGATGTGTGTCCAGAGCTTTAAAACTTCAATTTGCCTAAGAAAATAATACAGCCGTTGCTAGAACAAAACCACAAACCTAAATCTTCCCGACTGCTAGACCAACGACATCATTTTCCACTATTTTTTGCAATAAATAATTAAGCATAAAAGGCTAGTTACAGCATTGTTAAAAAACAATATTCATTTTATGACGCATATTGAGGTCATAACCTAAAAATGTTAGGTGACATTTGAAATTCAAATTTGAAACCGCGCCAAAAACAAACGAATTTGTAATCAACTAAATAAATAGAATTCCATTCGGAAAGTTTGTTATCATAACATAATACAAATAGTTTTATTAATTAATTAATAATAGACAATAATATTCGATAACTTGATTACCTTTTGTGCGTTTTACAATAGTTATTACGTTCGATAAGTCCGCCATTTTGAAAAAAAAAAGAATACTTAACAAATAATGTTCCGCCTTTTCACTCTTCTTATTACAAATAAATATTCCATCTTATGAATACTACAATAAATACCATTCGCATATATACAGCTTCGTCTTGGCAGTGACCCGCTGGTCCAATCCATATTTACAATTTTTTCCAATATTTAACAATATGGCAACCTTTATTACCTATCATAATTCATTATGCTCTGGCTCAAAGGATTTTACGCAACAATCAAATTACAACTACTATATTTTAATCTATCAAAAAATCTAACTTTGAGAGATTTTAACACATTTATTTCATTTAAAATAAAATACATTGAGGGTGTTTTCCACCAATAATGTGCGAAGATGTGTAGCAAGGAATGTGTTTGTAAATAATCAATAGTATCGCTTCAAACGTTAAACGCTTCTAACTTCAACTTAAATGAAGCGATATGATTGGTTATTTTATTTTACAAACACATTCTTCGCTACACACACTCTCACATTATTGATGCAAAAGCACCCTAAAAACGCTCATTGGCACAGATAAACAAAAAGTCGTTTAAACTATACCTACACTTAGGTATACAGCCATTGTAATCGTAATTTTTGTGATGAATACACAGGAAAACTATGAAATTAAAGATTCAAAAACTGAGTTTAAGCACGTTTTTTCTGCTTTCTAACAGGGTTACCATCCTTTTTTCCTTTGATTAATAAATACTTATAGAAATTTAAACATCGTTTCCATACAATTATTATCATTAATACAGTATCAAATCAATAAAAAAAAACAGTTTGTCAAATCTTTAATTTCAAAATCGACCAAGATCAAATAAATAATACCATCAATTATGCTATAATTGCTACTTACAATGTTGACGTTTGCATTTATTAATTTATTTTTAACAGCAGTCTATTATGTATACAGGCACCTTCTTTGTAATGTCTTATTAAAATAAATGGAGTACTTACACAAAATAGAGAGAGTACACAATTTTAAGAACGAACACGCTTTAGAAAAAATCATTTTTTTTTTTTATTGACACGGATATCTCAAAAAAGTTTTTCAAAACGATCTCTCTAATGTGTGTCAATTATTACGTGATGTTTAAATAACAGAATATAATTAACTAAATAAAACTACTTACTACAAAATATGTAGATAAAAACTAAAAATATAAATTATACTAAACTAACCGTCAGTCTGATACAAATAAATACGTATAAAATAATAATGAAAATACGAGTCATCAATACAGAATAAATACGAAAAAAAAAATGTGATAATGTATTATTATAAATTAAAGCGTTACATTTGTAATAACAAAGCATCTATCGTAGTACTTATATCTCACGAATAATACTTTCACTGTTTTTAGAGAAGCTCTTATAAAACTGTAAAATAATAAAGAATAAAATATTTTTATTATTTGAAAGACGTGTGATATCCGACTGTAATTAATTCAAAGGGCACACTATTGCCCTTGAAAATATGTTAATATGTCCTACATTTATAAAACTGTCACTTCAATTACCACATTGAGGGCGTTATTATGCTTTTAAAACCTACGCGTTTCAATACAATATAATAAATAATTATGCTACGCAATAGCTACTGTAACAATATAAAATTATGCAATTGCAGTCAGTACTAAAAATATATTTTGTGATGCTGTCTAAAGCTTTTTAACTCTACTACATATTAGAAGATAACATAGAAAAATACAATCTGGATGATCCTTTTTTTTGTTGCTATGCGAATATTGCTTTTATTTAAGTATTATTTTATTTTGAAATAAATTAAAGCTGCATATAAAAAATTAAAATAAATTTACGAACTCATGAATTATAAGTACTACAATAGATATATTATCTTTATTTTTAAACAATACCTTTTACGTAATGACGCTCTTATCTAAATGTTTTTATTCATAAAACAGTAAGGAATAATTTATCATAATTGATTGCTTAAAAGGGTGAAAGGGTAATCAATATTCATTAATTTAAAGGTGCGAATCATGGCTGGGTAAGAATTGGCGCGCAAACTTTAAGCATTTTTTTTAATCCTTGAGTGACGTCATTTCCTTTACCCTTATAAGTCAATAACCTCCAAATACACAAATTGTACTAAATTTTAAAAGACTAATAATTAAAAAATGACTTGTTTCTTTTAAAGTACCTAGATACATTAATGAGATAGATTATTATAGAACAATAATTTCGAAGCATCTTTCAAAACTAAGTAATTTTTGAATCTTGAAGAATCTCAGAAATAATCGATTGTATAATATTATTTAATTATTACGATTGTATCAATATTAAACATTTTATTTTGAAATTAATTCGACGTCATGTAATCAATAAAAATATAAATAATTTTTTTACATATGTACATATATACATACATATTTTTTACATATTAAGTAAAAATAAGAGCGTCATTATAAAATGCAAAGTACCAGGGGCACATAATTTGTATGGAAGTTAAGAGATCACGGTCGCGCGTCATTGGACGATTCGACGTCACTCGAACTGCTGGAAACTGACTTCTTCGGCTTGTATTCTGTTATGACTACTGTTACACCGCTTACGGTTACCTTGTGGGGGAATAATGTGGTTAGAAACGGTTATGACTTGTGGCACATGTGACTATTTAGCTTGGTCGGAGTGCTAGCCTATAACTATTAACGACGGAGACAACAATACTGCTTTGGAACTCCCTCGATTATGTGAACTTAGCACGTTTAATTGATCTAAGAATCATAGGAAATTAATTTTTAACTTTTTCATGCAGACAGAAGCACAAAATCGTCATGTAGCCTGTACATAAGTTGCATTTACATTGTACAATTACTGTCAATTTCTGTATCTCTCACATGCTGCATAACGCAAGAACCTCCATTAGAAAGTGCTCCTCAAACTAAAACTCAAAATCAAACATTTATTTTTGAAGTGAAAACTTCTTTAGCGGCGTTGAGCACTTTTTCTGTAATAGGTATAAAATCTTAAACTCGCATCAGGACACGTGACCTGATCGAAAATGCGTAAGACGGATACCATTCCAAAATACATATCAAACATGCTCAACGTTAATAATCAAGTTTTCACTTCTGCCGGCTCTCCCGGAGTGCAACCCGACTTTTTTTAATTAGACTTCTTCTAGAAGCACTTTTGAAACGTCATAACATAGTTTTAGCAATTACCACCGGATTCTACGGAGAAGCACTCTTTCAAAAGGAGGCCCTTGCTTCATCGCTCTATCAATAATACCTTAATTTCCCTTAATACACAGTAAAAGAACCTTACCTAGATACGTAATTACCCAATAAATCTATTAAAAATCAACAAAAATCTTCAAAAACCTCACCTCTCTGGTCTGCGCGGAGCTCCTATCAACGTTATTAAGTCTGGGCGGTCGACGTTTCTTCTTGAGCGAGTTGGCTGACCTGGGCCGTTTCTGCGAGCTGGTCGGCGCTGTGCCCGCAGCTTGCGCGGCGACCAGCGCCGGGTTGATACGGGGCTTCCGTGTTGAGGTACCTTTGAATAGTGGCCTGTTAAAGCTTGCTTTTATCCTACTAGCACTTCGGTAGGGAAGTCAAAGTGAAATGCCTTGGGAATGAGATACTCCACCGCGGTAAAAAGTTGCCTTAAACAGAGTAGTTATAGCTTCCTAACTTAGCTTTATAATATTAGTAAGGGCGTGTGTAAATCGAAATTAGATGTTGAAGATTACATTACATTACAAGGTTTTAAGAGATATTAAATTGGGAAAATTTCCGGAAATTGAAAAGAATTCGGAAAAAGCCAGTGATTTTTTTTTTAATGTAAGGGTCCGTCAAAACGGACCCTTACATTAAACTATCAGGCATATAATATAGATGAGAATTACATTACAAAACTTGCTAGACGTGTTTTATATACAACGCTTGGAAATTAATCTACACCACCATCTACTATACAAAACAGCCCCTCAAGTTTGAAATTTGTAACGCCCTTTCTATTCCGAAACGATATTCAAGTTATACCTCAAGTATAGGGGTTAATGCGAGAACTGTGT
>CAJQZN010036125.1:0-18446 GCA_907164685.1 Colias eurytheme | reverse complement strand
GGAAAAGGGCAGCATCTATGATGAGGAGAATGCGTGAGAGTTCCAATGGTATTCTGAAGACATTAATTGATAAAGTAGACGGTCCATTCCTTAAGCGGTGGGCAAATTTACATTGTATGCAATATAATAATTATGATAATGGATAATTTTTAATGGTTTTAATCTTGTTTTTTAATTGTATGATCTTGATTTGTATGTAATTTAATTATAATTTATGTATTACTAACATAGTTTCTAAGTTTAATGTATACTAACACAATTATGGATAATTATCTGAAAATAAATAAATTATTATTATTATTTACTTGTGTGTTATGTCTGACTAATGTACACAAAAATGTAGGCAGATGTGGTCAATTAACAAACTGACATTATATCACAATATATTAGCTTGAGTTGTCTATACCTGCGCACCCTCCAGATCGAAAACTGGCAAGAGGTGGCCTAGGATAGTCAAATAGAGGCTCTTATTATCAGAACCTAAGACATTGGATTGTTTCACCACTCCAGTAAGTAAGAAAAAGTTGTCAATTAAATAAATTATACAAAGATTAACACATCAGTTTTCTTTTTCCATGATGAGGCAGGGGCGTAGCTACCGCCGTATCTGCCATATCAATTATATGGGGTCCCCGCGCCAAGGGGGCAAAAATTACTAAAAACTTCCCAATTTATTTATTTTTCAGAAATGACAAAAGTCAAAAAAAGCGATTTTATAGCCTCCTGTGTGTATATTTAATTTGAATTGTTTGTAAAAATTTTGCAATAAGTGACAGATAGATAATTATGATGAATAAATATTTCTTTTATGTTTATGCAAAGATTTTTTTTTCTTTTGTGAGAAATCTTTACCCTTCCTAAGGGCCCCCAAACAAATTTTTATACGGGGCCCTGCCAAGGCACGCTACGCTTCTGATGGAAGGCATTCAAACTCATATCCTTGTAATATTAATATGTATTTGTTTCCATCTGTATTCTTACATTCAAAATAACCTATTCAGAGCTATATGAAAGTTGGCACAGATATAGATAATAATCGGGATAAGCATAAAATATATATTTTATTTTGATGCAAATGAAGTCGCTCACATAGTTATAATAAATACAGTTTTTCAGATTCTCAGGCGCTTAAAGATTCTCTTTTCAGATTCTCAGCCGCTTAAAGAAAATATCCAGTTACTTAAGTAAAACAATAACAATTCCAAACATAATTGAGGAAGGAAAACTTAAATTGATTTCGAATTTTATTTATTAGTAAAAATAAAAATATTAAATTTAATTAGCAATACCTAATTGGAAATTACTTTTCCTATCAAGCTTTGTTAATAAGATAATATTAAATTTTGTACCTAAAGCTGGCAACACAAAAAGGTCAAAGACTGGTTCAATAACCTCGTAAAGGAGTTCAGACTTCAGCTGTTCCTATATAATGTTATTTAGATGATTAAAAAGGAAGCTTTCAGGATAATAGATATAACAAGATCTAAATAAAATAATATAAGAAGTTGGAAGACTGTTTTTCTTGGTTTGACATTAGATGAGAAGCTTCAATGGGGGGCCCATGTTACCACCACCGCTGCTAAGCTCAGCTCAGCTGCATATGCAGTTAGAAGAATAAGGCATCTCACCGATGAAGAAACGGCTAGATTGGTTTACTTTAGCTACTTTCATAGCATAATGTCCTATGGAATTCTGCTATGGGGCAGGGCTGCAGATATAGAAACTATATTTATATTACAGAAAAGAGCCATACGCTCTGTATATAATTTGCGTGCTCGAGACTCACTAAGAGATCTCTTTA
The DNA here is from genome assembly GCA_907164685.1 of Colias eurytheme. NCBI lineage: Eukaryota > Metazoa > Arthropoda > Insecta > Lepidoptera > Pieridae > Colias > Colias eurytheme. Next base: position 16,645 of record CAJQZN010036125.1, on the reverse strand, counting down.
AGAATACTGGTATCCTTACTGTACCGTCGCAGTATATATTTAATAATATTTTATATGTACATAATAACGCTTACTTACACACAAAAGTAGGAGATAGACAAACAGAAATAAAATTGAAATGCCATTATTCCGGCTAGCTAAAGTTAAAAATTCATTCATGGGCCAAGGTATACGCTTTTACAACAGAATTCCTCATAATATTAAAGAGTTAAGTAGTTCTAAATTTAAATCTTATATAAAAAATGTACTTGTCAAGAGAGCCTATTACAGTATTAAGGAATATAATATGGAAGATAAAAACCCATGGAGGGTTGTCGCGTAAAAACCACAGGACAGTTCTTTGGCATATTATGATAATATAATATTATGATATTATTACATATTATGTAATTTGTAAAATTGTAAATCTGACATGATTAAAAAGAGCAACTATGGAGTTTCTTGCCGATTCTTCTCCGTAGATACTGCTTTCCGAATCGGTGGTAAATGTTAAAATATGTACTTAATGACGTTTCAAAAGTGCTTCTAGAAGAAGTCTAATTGAATAAATAAATGTTTGAGTTTGAGTTTGAGTTTGAAGTCATTACAAGGTAACAGATTTACATACAAAAGGGTATAAAGTATGGGTATTGTTGAAACGGGAGTTGATATTTGAGTGAACTTTGATTTCTTCTCTGCTATATGAATGAGTAAAGTATTTCAACTATTTACAAATATAACAAAAATTTAAACAAAGCATGCATAATGTAAGCGAAACAATTTACTTTATTCTTTTAGATAATATGTTTTGTTTACAGAAACAGTAAAATTGTAATAATGTCCAGTTTTAGAATTGCAACGCTAAGATTTGTTCATGTGGCTACTCAAATACACATTTAAAAGATATTGATTAGTTTGGTTCAGTCTAGACATGTTAACGACCTAGGTAAACTGATCGATACCGCCGAATTTTGTCTTTGTCTACACACATGTGAAGGTTAAATCGAATTTATTCTGATAAGTAATGCAAATTATCACGTATGCATGCATTATTATTGTTTATTACCATAGTATCGTGCTCACCTTTAAAAATGTTGACAGTTTGACCTATATTTACATCAATTCCGTAAAAGTAATAGCATATTGGATGATATAAATACCTTTTCTAACATCACACATTGAACATTTAAAGGCTTCTGCGTTATTTCTATATGTACAAACGCTGCAATCCCAATAATTTTCTTCAAGCACTTTGGAGGGTCGTTTCCCTCTCCGAATTGCATTTTTCTTGTCCATTTTAAACTCACTGACTATTTATAATAATAATTACACATTGATCATAATATCTGTGATGGTACACAATAGTTTTTATCACATCTAGTTGATTTATTTCGTATATAAACCATTATTTTTGTTTTATTGTACACATATTCGTGCAACACTTCGCCATGACAGATACATTCGGATACGTCGGTAAAACAGTGCTGGCGCCACTTACCCTCAGCACTTACCTTAGATTCTGTTTTACCGACATTTACAGATAAAATAAAGTGAAATTGCAATCATTTTTTTAGCAGCAATACTAAAAATCAAGCACTTTTTTTTAATTTTCGTAAATCGTAATTCAGTCAAAACAAAATAAACAAGCACATATTTTCATGCTCGTTTATTCAACGCCCAATGCGAAGCCAATAAACGTATATTTTTGAAATTTAATCCACCTTTCTTACAGAATTTAAATATAATTATCAATTATATACTTATTATCGATTTTAATAATTAACAATTTTCAATAAAATATTTTATTGGTGAAAGTTGATTATAGTCGTCAGTCGTCACCTTGACATTTAGTTAGTTATCAGATAAAACGAGAATTGTATTAAATACGATTTTTATTTTATTGTTATTGTTTTTAGTCCTTAAATTGGTAAGTTCAATACCAAATACCTACATAGTAGGTACATTTTTATATGACATCTGGCTCAGTATTATTAATATTACCACCCTTTTATATTCCATATTATCCATATTATCTTACAGTTTACTTGAATTAGTAATAACAATTAACAGATATTGTTAAAAAATTATTATAATTTCATTATAAAGTGATGACCACTCTCGCGACTCGACTCATACAATCTGTAATAATTCTGTATTATAAGTACATAACACATTACACAATAGTAACAATAAAGAAATAAAAGATTTCATTTTTAATAAATCAACAGCTCTATGCCACTATAGCTGTAATACTGAGATACCTGTTATAAGTTATAACCCTTCTTTGCATCGGCATCGATACGCGCTACAATTTTTTACTCACGAGGGGGCGCTGTCGATAATTTCTTAAGAAAAATGAGAAAATCGTATTTTTCTAAATGACGTTTGACACAAAAAGGTCATTGACGTTTATATTCATGATTGAATCACATAGGAAGTAGGGACGTTAATTAGGTAACATGGCAGATCGAGAAAAATTAAAATAAAAAGTCTATATAATTAATACTTAAAAATGTAACTTATTAAGGTTGATGTTCCGACCGTCCCTCCATACATTTTTGATTACCTCTAAACACTTAACACAGACACTATTTCTTTAAAACTAATCATTTTATCACTTCTCTATAATGAAATGTGTGCGCGTTCGACCTTTTTAATCAATAATTTACAATATTTACTTAGAAAAACAACAGTAAAATACCGGAAAAATTTGACACTTCTACAGTAGTGTGCGTGACTTTTGCCAAGCGAAACACGACATAAAGCACGACATCTAGCGCATAGACTATATACTTATTACAGATCTAGCGCGTCAATGTCTAAACGAAAGGCGATGTTTAGACATTGACGCGCTAGATGTCGTGCATTCGCGTTCGTTATCTTATGCATAATGAGCATAATTCTAATAAATCAAAGTTCTGTGTAAAAATTGAGTAATTTCATTTCCAATCGTTCAAAGAAAATAACAATAAAATAAAATAAAACTAATGACCTTAGAAACTATGTTTTTTTTTATTTATTACTCATTATTGTTCGTCCGTCGTAGGTCTGTAAACTGTATTGTACACTGAAGGTAAATGGTACTGTAGGTACTTTAGTTCGGCGTCGTTGCTCGTCGGCTTGATATAAAATTACATTCTTGATTTCATTGACACGCGCTATGATTTGCGCGCGGAATTTCTTGTGTTGTGAATTTATTTTTGTATGCTATGCATTTTAATTGATTCAAATTGCAATGTTTCTCTAGTATGCATTTGAGACTATATTGTAAATTGTAATAATTGATCGTGGGTATAGTAATTAATTATTCTAATAACGCAATTAGTAATATATGTATTTTCGGTGGGATTCAAAACAAAAAATTGGCCCGTGATTTTTATGAAATTTCACCACATTGCAAATCACATCAATCATAGTTCATACACATGTATGACGAAAGTGATTAGTATTGTGGCTAACATTGACTCATCAGTTCATCACTGAAACCAGTGATAAATCAGTACCTATATCATATTGTGTTTGAATATTTTTAAACAATGATATAAGTATACAATTATTATAAATCGGTAAACTATCAAAGTAATCACAAACTTGCAAACATTGGTAAAATGTCCAGTAGTTTATGAGCCTATTCATTACAATCAAACAAACAAACAAAGTTTTCCTCTTTATAATATTAGTGTAGACAAACACTATGAATACGATCACGAATGCAAATTCGGGGATTTTCTAATTATTGCTAAATAATAATTGAATTCGTTTTGAAATACTCTATAATTTTTAGTGTATAAATAGACATTTATAATGTGGTGCTCATTTTTTTTGTACTGCTAACGCTATTGTAGGTACCTATTTTCGTTGTTTTATTTCAAGTGAACACGGCCATACAATTTTGTCACGAGCCGCCTATGATTGTAGGTACTTTTGTTAGGCTCCTTCGTCGTCCGCGTCGGCTCGAAAGTTCTTGATTTCATTGTCACGCGCTATGATTTGCGCGCGGATTTTCTTGTGTTGTGAATTTATTTTTGTATTATTATTATTTTTTATTTATTTTTTTATTTTATTGATTCAAATAAAATATTTCACTAGTATGCATTTGAGACTATATTGTATTATGTATAATTTATCGTAGGTATAGTTAATCTTATAACGCAGTTATATTTTCGGTGGGACAATTTGACCCGTGATTTTTCTGAAATATCACCACGTTGCAAATCACATCAATCATACACACGTATGACGAAAGTATAGTGGCTATAACTGACTCATCAGTTCATCACTGAAACCAGTGATAAATCAGTACATATATCATATTTTATTGTGTTTGAATATTTTTTAAACAACGATATATACAATATTATTATAAATCGGTAAAGTACCAAAGTACTTCCGAATTTTCAGACAGACAAACAAGTAGTTTGAACACGCAGTTTTCTTATACTAGTAGCAAAAATCAAAACCATAATATTATGTTTCCCTACTATATTTTACTAAAAGTCGAGTGCGTCGAAATCGTAAATAATAATATGTTTTTCACCTTCCTGGTTATTTTCCCATAGTAAATAGTGTTTTAGGTTTGTTGTTGTAGGTAGGAATAATAATAATTATTCTTACATGTTGGTTATGAAATGTATATTGAAATAATTTACTTTTACAAATCATTAGTGATATAAGTTTTGAGTGAAAATGCTTGGATCAGCATAATATTATATGGTACTTCAAATACATGTTTTGATAAAAAAAACAATAGTGTAATAAAATAAAACTGCGTTTTATTGTAATCAATGTTGACAATTTTAAATTCCAAAATTATTGATCAATAAAATAGTTTACACCAACAAATATAACTTTTATTTTTATAACAATCGTTCATAATATAAACCGTAGCAGGTGGCGTTTTGAAGTTCTGTCTACTCATACAGAAAAATGGAAAACTTGTTTTTTTTGTAAACAATTTATTACTCATGTTGTTTGGCAACTCGAAGCGTGGTCGTCCGTCGTAGGTACTTTTGTTCGGCGTCGCGTCGTCGTCCGCGTCGGCTTGATATAAAACATTCTTGATTTCATTGACACGCGCTATGATTTGCGCGCGGAATTTCTTGTGTTGTGAATTTATTTTTGTATGCTATGCATTTTAATTGAATCAAATTGCAATATTTCTCTAGTATGCATTTGAGACTATATTGTAATAATTGATCGTGGGTAGGTATAGTAATTAATTATTCTAATAACGCAATTATATTTTCGGTGGGATTCAAAACAAAAAATTGGCCCGTGATTTTTATGAAATTTCACCACATTGCAAATTATATATTATACAATTACAATTACAATTATTATAAATCGGTAAACTATCAAAGTAATTACAAACTTGCAAAATATGCTTTTCCGAATTTTCAGACAGACACACAATTTTATTACATAGTTTGTTTTAGCAAAGTAGGTACCTATACCTATACGCTTACGTCGCGCGTCGCGTCGTCGAAAACGGTGCGCCCAGAAACAAACATACCTAATTCAGTTACAATCCTTTTTTTGTTCCGTAATTTATTGTATTTATTCTAATACGATTTTTTTTATTCGTCGGCCAGTTCTACTAGGTATAAAAAGATAAAATTGAAATATAATTATTGTAGCGACAGCCATATTATGTTACTATGTTTTCGTAAATATGTTTTTCACCTTCCTGGTTATTTTCACATAATCTTATCTTCTTATATATAAAAATGAATCGCAAAATGTGTTGGTAAGCGCATAACTCGAGAACGGCTGAACCGATTTCGATCATTCTTTTTTTATTATATTCCTTGAAGTACGAGGATGGTTTTTATGTAGAGAAAACGTAAATATTATGTACCACGGGCGAAGCCGGGGCGGACCGCTAGTATCACTACATAGTATAAAACAAAGTCGCATTCTCTGTCCCTATTTCCCTATGTCCCTATGTCCCTTTGTACGCTTAGATCTTTGAAACTACGCAACGGATTTTGATGCGGTTTTTTTTAATAGATAGAGTGATTCAAGAGGAAGGTTTATATGTATAATAACATCCATTAAATAGTGGAGAAGTACTGTTATTTTTGAGGTTTCTAATGTGATGTCGTAAATAATTACATTTCTTCCGCTTACATTGCAAACGCAGGCTGAACCCTACGAGTTTTATCAAAATAATGTACTAAGTATTGTACACATTGAAAAGGTCTACAGAAAAGTCCGCGATGGCATATGTCTATCTCTTATGGATAACCCACAATAACTTTTTTTTGTCATTTACTTTTTACGAGAAATAATGGCTAATTTTCGAAGCGATTTTAACCAATACAGCATTAATCCTTAACCAATTAAATACCTTGAATACATTGTTCATTTAATATAGATCTATATGGCCCTTTACGCCGTATGATTTAAGTAAATATTTTCGAAGATATTACAGATTTAAAAATTGCGGGACGTACCGTTTGCGGCGGTACCGGCCGGCCGGGCCGCTATGTTTTTATATACAACGTTAAAAGTTTTTCTGTAGTGTATATTTTAGTATCAGCATTGCACCCGTGCGAAGCCGGGGCGGGTCGCTAGTATATATATAAATGAATCGCAAAATGTGTTGGTAAGCGCATAACTCGAGAACGGCTGAACCGATTTCGATAATTCTTTTTTTATTATATTCCTTGAAGTACGAGGATGGTTCTTATGTAGAGAAAACGTAAACATGTACCACGGGCGAAGCCGGGGCGGACCGCTAGTCTTATATATAAAAATGAATCGCAAAATGTGTTGGTAAGCGCATAACTCGAGAACGGCTGAACCGATTTCGATAATTCTTTTTTTATTATATCCCTTGAAGTACGAGGATGGTTCTTATAGCTAGAGAGCTAGTTAGTTTAGTTTTAGTGCAGTGGCAGTGTAAATGTTGTTGTTGAGGTTATGTAAATTTAACACTTTAGTTAACTACCAAGATATAAAGAAATGAGGATAGGACACAATAACTATTGGTTGAGGTATTTATAAACTCATAATATACTTTTAAAAAAATCACGTTTTAATAAATTTCTAGAATTAAATTAGAACAGCTGATTCAAAATAGCCTAAAAAATCTTAATAATAATAATTACGCTTCACAGCAAGAAGAAATGTACCATATGTACCCGCACAAAGTCGATATTGTGTTGCCTACCGTTCGACTCAATGGCTAGGGTTGTAACTACCTTTAATAATTATTACCAAACTAATAAACCGAGTGATGCGAAATAACCATAATTCTTTTAGAGTTTGATAAAATGATCAGGCAGGTATTTTCTTTAATCCTCTGAATTCTCGGTTACTAAATTGTATCGTTGAAATTATTCTTAATCGCGTAAATTTAATAAATAATCATATGGAAAACACTTTTCATTTGTTTTTTTACTTTCACGCCCAACTACTATACAATAATTACGTTGTTTCGGTATTTTGACGAGAAAACGCAGGAAACATCCGTTGTATCATTTTAGATAGATTGTATATTTTGTATCTGTAGAATTGAAATCAAAGCTATGTATATGTTGTCTCCATTCTTTTCTTATCGGATTGTTGATCCCAATGCGAATGCGTCACTTAAATTTTATAAAAGACAATTAAGAACATCAAAAATAAAGTGATACGTAAATATTTCACAGTGCAATATATTATGTAATTAATAATAATTATATATTTATGAAAAAATAATTACATCAGATTTAATAATAGCAATTGTTTTGAATGTACATAATATGAATAAATGATTACATCATAATAGTAATAATCACAATTGTTTTATTTCCCATTTGTTGCAACCCTAGCATATTTTCATGTAGCAGCAGAAGTACCTACACTGGCGGCGCGGCGGCATCGTGCGACATCAAAGGCATTGCCTTACTAGGTAAGTTTATAATGACTCATTTCTTTTATTATATAATTTACGTTTTACTTTTACAGAATCCGATTCAATGGATTATGAAGACGAGTCACACAACGCCATACGATAGTGATGATGAATGAACATTTCAATAAATGCATGCGTGTTTTTTTATGTTGTTTTGTAATTGTTAATTGTTTCTTAAATAAAGAAATAAACTAAATATTTAAATGATGATTTGTTATTTGCAACACAACTTTATATTTGAGATTCTTTACAAATGTATATTTAGTTTTGTATCATCAAATTTATAAATTTTATTCCATAGTTTTCAAAATTAAATGTAAATGACCATAAAAACATTAATAAAGTAAATCATTGATGTAAGGTCAGGGAACGTAATACATATATACATCTGACCATGTAGAAGCTAAGTCTTGTTGTCTGTTGACTGCTGAAGTCTGTAAAGTTTTGTTGTCTGCTGAAGTCTGTACGCAATGAAAATGTCTGCCGTTTCGAAAATAAGTTTTTAAGACCCTAATAAATAAAATATATGAATGGCAGATCTGGTCAAATACTTTCAAAATTGTATTTTTTTCAGCACTTTCATAAGTGTCTGCCAGAATGTTATCCGCGTGATAATGGTCTGCCATTGTTATTTTCCGATAGTAATAATAATCTATTTTCAAATATCAAAATGGCAGACGTGGTCAAATGGTTTCAAAGTTCGCCAAAAATTTCCACCTGTCTTACCTAAGCGCGCGCCCCGTCCACCACTCTGGGCTTAGTGACTCCTCATCTCATGTATAGTAGGTATAGGGGAATCAACACACAAAAATCCAGGTCTGGTCAAATACATACAGGTAGCTTTGCGCTAGCTCTCTAGCTATTACTTCTTATGGAGAGAAAACGTAAACATGTACCACGGGCGAAGCCGGGGCGGACCGCTAGTAAATAATAAAATAATAAATAGTGTATTAGATTTGTTATTGTATCTTGTATACCTACGAATAATTATTCTTACGTCTTGTTGGGAAATGTTCAAATACCTATACCTATTGAAATAATTTACTGTTACAAATCATTAGTGTTATTAGTTTTGAGTGAATAGGCATGGATCAGAAATTCAGAATATAATATGCTACTAAATACTCAAATACATACATGTTTACACAACAAACACCACTGACCTCTATAACTATAAGTTATAGAGGTCAGTGACCGTCAGTGACAAACACTATGGATACCTACGCTCGCGAATGCAAATTCGGTGATTTACTAATTATTGATACCTAGTCATTGAATTCGTTTTGAAATAGCGTGTACTTTGTAATTTTTAGTGTTATAGACATTTATAAAATGTGGTGCTCATTTTTTTGTAATAAATCATCCCGAACGCTATTGTATTTTCGTTGTTTTATTTCAAGTGAACACCTATACAATTTTGTCACGAGCCGCCTCTGGCCTCTGGGTGAAATAAACAAGTCAAATGATTTTTGTTCTAATTGTATTTTGGTAGTAGTTTGTTTAGAATTTACATTACCATTGTTTAATTTTTATTTTGTATTTGCAGTAAAATAAAAAGATGAAAAACTTCATTAGGTATATTGTACGACACCTCACTCTGAATCGCGCTAGCGAAATTTTTTCGTTACAGAGCACATATACAACTTTCGGACAATCTTCATTGAGGCCGGCCGGCAAATCGAGTATGTCGAGAAACTTCACTTATTCGATGGAGGTATTCTACCTTCCTTCCTCCACAGTTGTGGGACCCCGACGTGCATTGAACACGCAGCTTTCTGATACTAGTAGCTAAAATCAAAACCACAGATATGTCTGTGATCAAAACCATAATAATATTTTTACCTATTATTTTACTAAAAGTCGAGTGCATCGAAATCGTAAATATGTTTTTCACCTTCCTGGTTTTTTTTCCATAGTAAATAGTGTTTTTGATTTGTTGTTGTATGAATAATTATTCTTACTTGTTGGTTATGAAATGTATTTTGAAATAATTTACTTTTACAAATCATTAGTGATATTAGTTTTGAGTGAAAATGCTTGGATCAGCATAATATCATATTTGCTACTTCAAATACATGTTTTGATAAAAAAAAAACAATAGTGTAATGTAGGTAATAAAATAAAACTGCGTTTTATTGTAGGTAATCAATTTTGACATTATTTATTTCCCAAAATTACAATAAAATAGTTTACGCCAACAAATATAACTTTTATTTTTATAACAATCCTACTTCCTACTAATGCGAAAGTTCATACATGTTTCAAAAGAAAAACTTTTACTTTTACTATTATTTCAATTTATCCGGTTTAATTAAGACTTAATATTGATACATATGATCATTATAAATACAAATAGGAATTAACAATATAACGAATACGTGGCACAACTAAAATTTTACCGATACCACCCGTGGTCATTCTCCTTTGTGGGTCATTTGTAACAGGATGGCGGTTCTACAGCGAAAAAAGAAAAATGATGGTCAGAACGCTGATACCGGATACCTTAAGATACTGTAATATAAAATATTACTAGATTAGATAAAATATTATAGGTAGTATCTTCACCGTGTGTGACGCGCTTTACATTCACGCCATCTAGAGTTAAATCTTTATCATTTTTGTATACGTCTGTGTGTGTAAACGACCCTGTATGCAATGACAGATGTTAAAACGCATAATTTTACCGAATTGGGTGGATTTTAAGGCAATGATATAACATATTTCAATAAAATATAATATTCAGTAACCGCCATGACTATTCCTAGGTTTGATGACTATTCCAATTACGCAAAAACTCAAATAAACTAGAAATGTAGAATTCAGCGCCATCTAGCGGGATATTGGCTGGGAACAGATCGTTGCAATCACCTTAACTGACTTCAAACAAAGAGGAGGAGGTTCTCAATTCGGCCGGTACGTATATATTTTTTCTTCTTAATATTTGGTAAGTTTTCATAATATTACATAGTTAAGCAGGTAGGTAAATCATCTCTCATTTTATGTGTTTTAATCAAAGGTTTAATATATTTAAACCTCAGATTTAAACTGTTTCAAATATCCTCACAATAATAAAAGGTAACATAATAACTTAATAATATGTATGTACTTAGGTATCTTATAATTTAAATATACCCCAAGAGTCAAGACCTGATAGGTACTTACTAAGTTTTACAAAAATTCGAAATAATGCAACAGATAGATTTTAATATATCTTTCATAGCACGCAATGTCCATCACGACCTTCCGTGCCAATAAACGTGCCTACTTATGCTTATTATATTGACACGGTAGGCGCCACAGTATTATTATTATTAGTTAGTGCTCGAGAGAATGCTACTTCGCACAATAGAGGAGGCTCCGCGCTGTATGGACTTTACAATATTGTGACAATTGAGTATGCAAAATGTGAGGACCACGTTTTATAAATATGTAGTTTTGAACTCAGAAAAGCTTGCAGATTCTGGATGTTGCCGGGAGATTGTTTTGTCCATTTTTTACCCATTCTATTTTACAACCTGCTAGGTACTTCTGCACTAAGTATAAAAGTTATAGAGCGCACAATAAAGCGCGTGGCGAAAGTGAAACTTCAAAATTCGACTTTTTGTTTAGTCTTTTCAGCTTATATTAGGTTTCGAAATAAATTTTATACAGTAGGTACACTTTCAAGTAATATATTTTATTTAATATCTATGTGTTTCAAAAACATATTGTTTAGTTCAGTTGCTTCCATTGTACCAGTTAGGTACTTATTTCGGGTATTTGATTTCTATGTTACTGTAAGCTTCGCTCGTTATGTACTGAAGAAAGAATAATAAAATATCCGGATTTATTTTGTTCTTCATATTTGACCTGGCAACACGAAAATTATCGACAATTATATTTCCAATTTGGCGGTACGCAATCCTGGCCAACGCGTTCCGCGAAACCGAAAAAAAAATACGACAAAGAAATTTCTCGTACATTTTATTTTCCGTACTCGCTCAAACTTGGATTAAATAAACTAGAATTATATGAAAAAAATACAAAGGGTCTATTATATAAATATAAAAGAACGTGGGAGCAAGATTCTTGGAAAAGACCCTTTTTGGGTCGACGCGGGCGATGTGAAATATATTTTCTACCTGCTGTATGTTATTGTATAGATAGTCGGTAATTTTTAAACGCCTCAAAATTTCTCTGAATTTGCAATTTGCTGTTATTTATGTGTGTTTTATTCATATGGCAATATTGGCTCGACTACTGTTCGGTGTAGTCGATGGGGGTTATAATGAAACATCGCGAAAAAAAATGTCTCAACTTTCTGTCGTACCTATAGTTCTAAGTTCGTCCAAAAAATCGTTATGAAGTAGGTAAGTACCTAAGTTACAATTTAATTATTAATAGATGCACACTTTAGAAATTCATGATAATTCATGGTATAACATCATGTTAGCAATGTCATTGATACGTTATTATAATGCATTCAATTTTAAATCCTAAATAAATAATACCTAGTAAATCGATAAATCTAAGGTAATTTAAATATGTAGGCAATAATATGTAAATTCTAGAAATATGTATCTTCTGTAAATAGCAAGAAATAAATGTAAAATACTAAGTAGAGATGTTTTATTTATTTTTATTTATTTATTCTTTATTGCTTGCTATTGAAAGTTACAATAAAACTTAACCTAGGAATACATTCAAACAATTGACAAATGTTTTGTAAATCATACGAGCTGACCACGCTGTTTTCGATTTCAGTAGATATTTTTTAATTTTTTTACACTATAATATCATGGTAAGATTGGTAAGTTGTACAACATTTAAGAACAGCCCCAGCCACATCAACACCATCCCACCCATCCCCTTGAGATGTACCTAACTTATTAATTAATACCTACTTACATTTTTTTTTTTTTTATCGCAGTTTATTCCTTACTAGACCAAATGTCACTAACACGTCAATTTCAACGGATAGCTGTCAAAGCATAATAGTAACAAAAAAAAACATCAATGAATCGTGAATGGCAGTTCCTTTTAGTTACATCTGTATAGTGTTACGTTCTGCTTCTCTATTCAGAACACGGTATACTATACAAGAATACGTATAGACTGAAGTTCTTATAGAGAAAGAGATTTATCAATTCTATATAATTATGTACCTACTGATCATTTGCGTTCCTGCTAAGTTTTTATTACCTTTTCTAATTTTCTTGCATCGAATTTCGAATGTGGGATCTACATACGATCCAACTCTAGCTCCTAAACGTAACACATGTAGAATATCTGTAACTTAAAAACTATACTACGAATTTCTTAAAACTATATTAAATATATAAAAAAATGTTGTGTGGTTTTATGAAACCACGGTTAAAGTGAAACTGTTCGAACGGTTCCGAACACTGCTTTGTGTAGCGCATGTCGCGTGACGGTCGGCTGCCGAGTAGGTATACCTACTCGGCAGCCGCGATACACGCGACATGCGCTACACAGACCAAAAAGTTTGAGACGGTGTAATAAAAGTTTCACTTTAAAAATGAAACCCGTTTTCCTTGGTTACGGCATCACGCGTGCGGCGTGAACGGGTGGACCGATGTCGATATTTTTTTTTATTATATTTCTAGAAGTACGAGGATGGTTGTTATGTAGAGAAAACGTCAATATGTACCACGGGCGAAGCCGGGGCGGACCCCTTGTTATCTAAAAATAATGTGGCCAGTGGCCTGTTATAATTTCGATCTAACTTAGAAATGCAAATTGTGTACTTGCCTGAGTGTTAATAAAAATCGTCCACAAATTTGCATGTGACTAAGTAGGTATATCACTGTACGTAAAACATTTGTATGCTTCAAACTTCAAACAAAATACGAATAGAATCTCTTTTTAAAATTGTTCATATGCGGCTGTATAGTTGGAAGCCTTGCCTCTAAAAGGTACAAAACGAATTTAGAACAAGTGACGTTAAACGCTTTCCCGCGCTTTCCCGAAACACGGGCGACGTGCGAAAATGCCAGTTTTTGTTTTGCCGCCTCTGTCATGAATCTTGTTGGGATGTTCAACTGCGACGCTCATTTTCATAGACATTATTTTATAATACCTAGTTGTGTAGTGTAGTGGAACGGTGGTAGTGGAACAAAAACAAACAAATTTTAACCCTTATTAATTTTTATTAACTCTTCTGAAAGGAAATTGGAAAACGGTTGAACGAAACAATAATATGCTTCGTCAAGATCAGATCCAAAATTATCACTTTAGTTAATTCAGTTATTAATTTATTATTATTATCAACCGATTATTTGTCGCACTGCCGTCATTATAATAACCCAAATTAAAAATAATAAAAAAACAATACCCACTGTTATAAACAAGGTACTTAACTAACCATTTTTATTAATTATTTTTTGATAAATCACCATGTTACGACCTTAGAAGTTACAGAGCGTGAAACCAAGCGAATTAAAAACAAACTTGACATAAATATTTCGAGCGGAAAGATTGATGGTGATTTTATTAGAACAAAATAGAAATTGATTAAGTATCCACTTAGGTTAAGCATGGTTGTAAATTGTACTCTAATCTAATAAAAATATTTAAAGATAAATTTTAAAATACATGTGAATTCGGCTTTCACAATACCCCGATGTAAGTAGTTTTAATAACACTCTGTAGTTTTTCTTTTCTTCTTCTATATATACAATATTATACTTTTGTAAGCTCCGTAAAACTGTTAATCTTTAAGATTTATCTGTCTAACTTTGGAGTATTTCCGTAAAATTTCAAAACAAACAGACAAAAAAATATTTCACGCGCGCCGACTCCAAAACTCTAGGGTAGCAGTTGAACATCCCTCACACCCCTGTATCACTTGTTGCTTCGAGACACTGTGGTTTTATTGTGGGGACGATAGTCACTACTATCTACTGACACAGATAAAAAATGATTCTCGCTTTTATATTCTGTAAGCGGTTCTAGATGTTTCTTGAAGTTTGAATTATTAATATGTTCAACATTAAACGGTTATGTTGTGGTTTCTAAGAATTTTTTGAGTATTCTCCACTAAAGTAATATACTTAAGTAAGTATATAAAATACACATGTGTGTGATGTTAAATGTTTGAAGTTAAACTCCTCCGAAACGGCTTGACAGATTCTCATGAAATTTTGTGCGCATATCGGGTAGGTCTGTGAATCGGCTAATATCTATTTTTCATACCCCTAAGTGATAAGACAGGCTGCACAACGTTTACCGGCATACTTCAAGGGTATAATATCGTTTTCAGGTTTAAAATTGCGCTCTATTTGATATTGTAATTCTCTACTTCTTATAGTCCTAATTTTTGCTATTTTGGTACTGCTCTCTTATTATAGAGCTAAAAATAGTTCGGAGGCGGAAATTTCTACTCTTCAGTAAGTTTAAGATACAGAAAGGTTGGATCTGTAAAACGATAATCAGCTCTACTTATAAATAAATTGTCTTCAGGCTTCAGGAAAGTTCGTACCTATTTAGTATTTATCATAGAATTTTACTCAAAATTGACTGAATTTCAATACATTCTATGTTCAGAATAGTAATAAGTAGTAGTTAAATATTATATTATTAAAATTGTATATGTATGTCATAATAAAACTCTCTAAAATCATTGACATAACCTATAATTCTATTGCAAATCAACCACACACCGCTACTAAAAAACCGTGTAAAATACGCTTCAGTGTTGCTGTTGCAAAAAACGATAAATAAAACCAGATAAATAGAATCATACAACATCCAACTTGTTGCACCGTGTAAAAGAAAAAGAACCGCCAACGCCCGGATACGCGGACTACCGAAACCGAAAAAACGACTGGCTGATTTATTTCCGAACGATTTAAAAAGAAACGGATTGCCGATATTCAAATTTTTCTAGTTCGTTCGGTGAATATGTCAAAATATTGTTATTGTTTTGATACGTTGGAGTTGGAGTATTTGCAGGTAATTTGCGTATTTCTGTGTTTTGATTCTTCTATTGTGAACCAATTTTACATCTTGCTATACCTACGTAGTAGGTACTAAAGTTACCAATAAATAATTAATTTACTCTACATTACTTTACGTAATTTATGTAATTTATTATTATTCTGTAAGTTATTTTAAAACACAAGTCGCGTCCGCGCCGGTATGAAATAAAAGTATTATGTAATGTGCAAAATTATTTTATTGACTTAAACCTAAGACTAAAACAGTGTTGAACAAAGCATTAAACTAATACCTATAATGCCTATAATCTAAGTCTGTAATAAAATATATTCTTATTCTTAACAATCCATACTGTCCAATGTCCATACTTTTAATATTATAAATGCGAAAATAACTCTGTCTGTCTGTCTGTTACTCAATCACGCCTAAACTACTGAGCCAAATTTTCATGAAATTTGGTATGGAGATATTTTGATACCCGAGAAAGGACATAGGCTACTTTTTATCCCGGGAAAATGACGCAATCCTGGAAATCCCACGGGAACGGGAACTAAGCGGGTTTTTCTTTGACTAAGCGGGCGAAGTCGAGGGCGGAAACGTAGTTAAAAATAAATTAAAGTTTAAGCTTTATTTGGATTGTAGAGTGTCTTCAGTAGAGCAAAATACGACCAGGCTGTGCTTAAAATCTGAAAAAAAAGAAAATAATTTAACATTCAGTACCTACCTATATTTGTAATTTGTAATTTTAACCGATTTATGCGATCGATTCCCGGGCGTGGAAAGCAAATTTTCAGAAATCTTAAATGCAGTTTTCTAAGTTTAAAATGT
>CAJQZN010036123.1:0-15745 GCA_907164685.1 Colias eurytheme | reverse complement strand
GGGGGGGGTCACATAGACGTGGTCAATTTTCAAAAGCTATATTTTGGTAATTTAATTGATACGTAGATTTAAACAAAATGGTCAAGTGCGAGCCGGATTGGCGAACCAAGAGTTCCGTACAAACATTTTTATATGTTTTAATATTAAATTTATGCTTTTTGCGATTTTTCCTTTATCTGTGCTATAAGACGTAAGTTTATATTAAATAAAGATTAAATATCAAGATTCTGTGTTCACGGGAAATACCCTGTAGGTTTTGATTCCTGGCAACACTTGCGAATGTTGATATTAAGCATGAAATGTATGTTTTAGCAATTTTTCCTCCATCTGTGCTGACATTGCTTTTAACCAAATTTCAGATCTCTGTGTTCACAGGAAGTAGTACAATACCTATAGATTTTGATTCCCTTGCGATAATGTCGAAATTTGCGATAATTTACGCGATAAATGGCTGTAACTTTTGATTGCGTTGGCTTATAAATTTGATTTTTTTTCACAGCTATAAGGAACCGTAGATTTGAGTATTCGGTATGAATTTCAGATTGATACCTCCACGCCTTCCTGAGAAAAAGGGTCCTTACAGGCAGACAAACTTGAAAAATATATATTTTTTGCAATTATTCCTGTATCTGTACTATAAGATGTTGCTTTGTACCCAATTTCAAGATTCTGAGTTTACGGAAAGTACCGTGTAGGTTTTGAGTTTTGATTCCCTTGCGAATGTCGAAATTTGCGAAATTTTTCGGCATTTACGGCTGTATCTTCTGATTCGTTGACATATAAGTTTGATTTTATTATAGCGTAAAGGTATTTTAGACTTGAGTTTTTGGTATGAATATCAAGTTAATACATGTTAGCGTTCATGAGTAACAGGGTTGTAAGTTAAATTTTTTTTTATATTTTTTTATATTATTCTAAGGAAAAATTCATGCTTTTCGCAATTAGTAAACATAGTCGTTGTCTCTGTGCCTATGTACGCAACGAATTTCGATGCAGTTTTTTTAAAGATAGAGTGATTCAAGAGGAATAGTATATCTTATATATAAAATTCTCGTGTCACAATGTTAGTCTGCATACTCCTCCGAAACGGGTGGACCGATTCTCATGAAATTTTCTGTGCATATCGGGTAAGTCTGAGAATCGGCCAACATCTATTTTTCATATGTACCACGGGCGAAGCCGGGGCGGACCGCTAGTAATTTATAAGGTTTTAGAGAAAGCGGGCGAAGCCGCGGGCGGTAAGCTAGTCTGCGTTATAAGTCGTTTGATTGTACTAAATTTCATGACTCTGTGTACTCGGGAACTACCCTGTAGGTTTTGATTTCTTAGGGAGTGTCGAAAAATTTCAGCAATTACAGCTGCATCTTTTGATTGCGTTGGCTAAAACGTTTGCATTTTTCACAGCATCAAGGGACCGTAGACCGTAGGATTTCGACATTAGCAAGGGAATCAATACCTGCAGGGAGCCCCCTGTCCCGTAAACACAGTCTTGAAATTGAGTAAAAAGTATCGTGTTATAGCACAGATGTAGTAATAACTGCAAAAACCCTAATTATTTAATTAAATTAAATAAAAATATATTTTTAAATAATTTCAAACTTACAATCTTTTTACTCATGAACGTCTACATGTATTTAATTGATATTCACATCAGAACTCAGGTCTATAATAACTTAAATCTGTTATTTAATTCAAATTCTATGTCAACGCAATCTGAAGAAAAAGCAATTAGAGCCGCATATTCTGTAATTCGCAACTACTTGCAAGGGAATCATCAATCAAAACCTACAAGGTACTTCCCGTGAAGACAGTCTTGAAATTTGGTTAAAAGCAACGACTTAAGCACTTACAAGCACAGATAAAGAAAAAAATCCTTTAAACAAAATTGTAAGATACAACATAATGAAAAAATATGTTTGCTTGGAGTCCTCGGTGCGCGAGTCCGACGCGCACTTGGCCGATTTTTTGTTGTAATTTGACTGTATTTTATAGTGTTCATTTGAAAAAAAAAATTTGCTATTTTATGTCTTATCCACGAACTGGGATATTTCGATATTTGAGGTTTTGTGTGAAAAGTGTAACAGCAAAAGTTGTAGAAAAAAAAATTATTACATACAACTTTACCATTACACTTTATTCCGCAGTTATGGTTTTTTTTTAAATCGAAAAACCTGTTATTTTTCCTTAAATTACGACCACAGGTCGACCCTAATAGACTTTTTCTGTAATTTTTGTTATATGTATTCTCTTCCGTTACCGTTTGTAATAGATTTCATTGTTCTATATTACTTTTATGTCTCAAAATTCAATAAAAACATCATATTGAACAGTATTAATTTCATAGAAATCTAAATAACAAGACACTAGAAGTCGTAAGCGTGCGTGACCTTGTCGCCACTCAGGTGATTTGCACATCACCAGTGCATTCGTCACTGTTCAGTTGCTCTGGAGACGTATGAGTGTATACATGGTGTGTTTCAGCAATTCCCATTGCGGAAATTCTTCCACAAGTTGTAATTATACTTATAAAGGAATAATATTTCATCGGAAAATATTTTTTTTTAGAAATAATTCCGTTTTTCCTTAAAATTATAGAATATTTACAAGTATTACGAGTGTCACCATAGTAATCGAAATAACAATGAATGACACAGTCGACCATTCTTATTATCACGTTTGTTCGTATTGGAGCAAAAAGTCTCATATACTTAGGGATGTTATTCTAAAATAAACCGTAAATTCGTGCGTTAGGATACATATTCAAAAGCTTAATTTAATAGATAAGTTAGTTTTCACTAAAATCAAGCTGTCCAATAAAAGGCATAGTTTACTTGTGTGTACTGTTTAGCTTTCGGTTTGAATGTGTTGATTTTGGCGACAGCGGTTTTCATACGAATTATGACATTATAGCACTTCTATGTGTCTTGTTATTTAGATTTCTATGATTAATTTGTTAATTTAAAAAAGTTAATATTAAATTAGTGGTCCACTTAGGTCGTGGACATAGCCCAGGGGGGGGTCATGACCCCGTGACCCCCCCCCCTGGATCCGCGCTTGATTACTACACAGTATACAGATTGTATCTGTTTTACAGAATTCTTATTGGGTACTTTTATATTCAGGGAGCTGAAAATTGAAATGCGCCAACTTTCCTAAAATTGGCAAATGACATAGAGTGATAAACTGTTCTTCCTTGTCGTTACGTATTTTCATATTTTACAAAAGATAAGTGCTAATAATTAAGACATTCAGGTATAATTTAACACAAGTGGTCGATCGAGCGACATGTGCCCACTCCCACGGGGGTGACGCGGTTGACATTGTTCTGCCTGCACTATTCTATCGAACTATATTGTAGTGTACAATGTGTTCCGAGGATCGGGCGCACACATGAGGGTATTCTTTCTTTCATCTACCCTATTTATCTCATTGCCGCGTATGTTGCGCGCGCTCACTCTTAATACTTTGGCACATATTATATTATGTTATGGGTTTTTCTATGTCTTGATGCTTTTGCGCGAAAATTTAGTTTGATAAGGTGGACCAATATGATTCATAGTTATATCTTGAGTTTTAGTTTGAGAATACATATATTTATATTTATCATAATTATACTACTCATTTAGGTATCTATTCATTTACTATATGCTTTTAAAATATCTTAACTCATATTAAAATATCCTTGCATCGAGGATATTATTTTAAATTTATTGCTGTTATATTATAGGTAGGTACTTACCTAGTTACCTGACAAACTTTTCAGCTAAACTCGCGTATTTCTTATTGTTTGTCTCGTATATTACACTGCTTATTTAAATGCTATTATTACGTTTCTATAATGCTCAAAATTATTACCCATCAAACGAAACTCATAATCGTTTACAAACATAGGAGTTAGCTCCTGTGTTTGTAAACAGTATCTAAATTAGCATTGCATCAGAACAAAGATTCATGTTAAAATTGCTGGATATATCTTAGTTGGTTTTGTTACATATTGATAATTTTATTTCTGGTTACGATTATCGTTAAATTCTAGAGAATGTTTTTATCCACAAGATTCGTGGAAACCTAATCGTAGATAAATACAAATAGCAAAACCTTGCAATGATGATACAAGTTTAGTAGACCGTATCATACTATCTTATCACGAATTTATAAACGTGTACCTATTCCTGCGTTTTGTGACAATCCTGCGTTACACTGATCTCATCGGATTTGCATTTAAACTGATTCTTGCATCAGGTATTAATTAATCGATACCAAAGTTCCCAAAAAACGACACACATCAGGCGTTCTCTATTCTTATTAATATACCTATTTACCTTTTATGTAAGTAGGTAGCTGTAAGCTCAACGCGCACCTGTCCGCGCCACACTCGCCGCCCTCGCGTTGCCGAAGTCATCGTATTTTCGCGCCGCACACGGCGAATTGCATCAAACGTTTTAAATTTTTTTTCTTTTACCCTCAATTAGTCTAATTTCACCCGCTAATAAATATGGTAGAGAAGCCATATGGCATTACTACACAGTATACAGATTGTATCTTTTTTACAGAATTCTTATTGCTCGTCGCTTTCTCTGTCCCTATGTAGGTATGCTTAAATCTTTAAAACTACGCAACGGATTTTGATGCGGTTTTTTTAATAGATAGAGTGATTCAAGAGGAAGGTTTTAGTAAATAATTTATTATGTTTAACAAAGCGGGCGACGCCGCGGGCGGAAAGCTAGTAAAACAATATTATGGTTTGATAAACTTTGATCGATATGTTCTAGGTCAAAACATTCCACGTGCAATAATTGCATGCTCTTACTTTTTATATCCAATCTATACTAATATTATAAGGCTGAAGAATTTGTTTGCTTGAATGTGCTAATCTCAGGAACTTAAGGGTCCCATTTGAAAAGTTATTTCATATATTATTATATATTTATCAGCGTTAGATAGCTCATTGCTATGTTATGTATAACATCACGGTAACCAATTAGATCGAAGCCACGCTAGTAAAACCGCGGGGCAAAGCAAGTGATATTTTTGATTAGCAGTTTTTAGGCTGTCTGTCCTATTATCTATTTACACATTACAATGCCATAACACATAATATCTTATGAGTCATACAAAATTTTGTAGATTATAATAAAAATAAATTATGGACATATAATATTACTTAACGATTTATCATGCAACAATATGTTAAGTTAAGTGTTATATTACAATATCATAGATTAGCAAAATCATTGATAAAAAAGCAAATGCCATTGTGGTGTTTTTATTTCTTTTTACCTCCATTTATGAGATCTGAAAGCGCTCCGGAAGCGGCACGTTGAAATGCAGCTAATTAGCCGGTATTGACTTCAGTTGTCTCTTTTTCCCGATAGCTAATGAATCGTGCCATCTTACTTTGACGTCTAATCGTATGTGCAAAGTACCTACATTTAATATTATTGCATCTCTTATTTAAAATGCGTCTCTTTCTTATTTAATATAAAACTATTAAATCTTATAGTGTGGAATAATGACAAAGCTATTTAGATAGTCTAGCGTCATCACTTACACTTTCAACACTGCAGCACTGGTAAGTAATAACTAATAATGCTTTTTTGGTATCATGGTGTACCCACTTTTTTGCAAGTGGGGAAATCTGGTGTAGATGATAACCACGACACCCGTGGAGAGGGCTGATTATGTCGGATTCCTATTGACCAAAATACCACTGCAATCCGTCCAATCGTATCAAAGACGGGGCCACCGTTGTTGGTAGAATTCTTCCACGACCCCCCTGGTAATACAGAATACTTGTAACACCTAATATTGTATTCCCAACAGACGAACAAAGTATCATCCACCGCCGGCACTCGTTTGATAGAAGTGGGCGCGGTGGATACGAGCAAACGGAAACACAACAAGATCCGCACCTCCAAGTATACCCTGCTGACTTTTCTGCCTAAGAACCTGTCGGAGCAGTTGAGGAGGATCGTCAATTTCTACTTCCTCATCGTAACTGTTATTTCTATTGTTATTGGTGAGTATTGGCTAGTTTTATATTTGTAAAGTTTGTATTTGCTGTAATATTCCATGATTCATCCTTCAATGCTTTTATTGCCTTGATAGATATAAATTGCAAAGAAGACACTTAATTTATAACCTATTTAAAATAGGGTATTAAATTGATAGGTATAATCCTTTAATCTCTTCTAGGAAAGCGAACTGATTCAGAATGATTATCTGAAAAACGAGCCTTATATAATCATTTTTGGAACTTATAAAACGCATTATCTAATTATCAATGTTTATCAACAACATAGACTAAAGGCGTGTTTATTATCTAAAATATTTTGATAGGTTAATACCTTACGGGAAGGTACTTCCCCTTATGAACTATAAATAGTTACTTCAGATTATCAAATGTACCTATGTACAAACTGAGGTCAGTAATAAGTTGCTAGATCATTTCCTCGTGCTTTTCTGTGTAATAAGATTAAAGCTCAGCACATAAAAGCTCAGTTTCCTAGAGTATTTTCAATTCTATGCTATATATTTTATAATAATTATCTTGCGAGTGCTCGTGCTGTTCGGTGCAATGCTCATAGAGAGCATTTTTAGCACCTGTGGTTTCCTAGAACCTTGCTTTCTGATTTGTACCTTTAGCAACAGAGAACAGCGTCATATCAGCGTGTTTTTTTATTACAACTTTTTTACGAAACCATGTAGTTACGACATTTTGCACAAATTAATGTGTAACAGACTTTGCTGTTTAAAGTATAAGGTGATAAAAAAAAATTGTTTAAGAAGTCTCATTTCACAGATAGTCCAGTATCGCCGTTCACGAGTATAGCCCCACTTACCTTTATGGTTTTCGTGACTGCCGTAAAGCAAGGCTACGAGGACTGGCTCAGGCACAGAGCTGACAATAAAGTCAATAATCAAATAGGTGAGTTACCATTTATTTTGTACTTTATTGTAGGTAGGTATTAAAATTATGTCTACTGTAAAAACACACACAAATAATATAGTTCCGTTTGACCCATTACCCCATTAGGTCTTTGTGGCCCATAATCTGCATGGTTAAACATATATCTGTCTATAAAATGGCCAATGCTGGAGTAGCCTTTTGTAATTTGTTTTTATACAGGGTATCCCGGGCAGGGTAAAACCCTGTAAGTTTTACTTTGTCTGTTATTTTTACGTAACCCACCGTATTGATGATTTCACAACTCACTATTTTAGATTACCTTATGATTCAATGCAGAGAAAAGATAAAATTTTATATACCACTATTTCCTGATCACGGCACGATAAAGTATATTGATAGGAAAAACCGCTTTGCTAAAAGTGACGATTCATTCATTTATTCTGAATGTCAAAGCATGGGTAGATTGGTGCAAATACCCACACCCGGTGGGCCGGTGATAGCCAAAGCAAACAAAATACTTCATAACTAAATGTTGCTGTTATCTTTGTTTTAATCTTATTTTTTTTTGTTGTATGACAGACAATAATCTTTATTTATAATCTTTATTTATTTCTAATTCTTTTTACACAAAATACTACCTTTCACATTTTAATGGTCAGAACTGAACAAAATGTAGGTGGGAGGCCGAAAAATTATCATCAAAATCGATTCACCAAGTTTAAAGATCGGAGATAGACAACCCAAAAAAATGCAGTCGAATAGAGAACGTCATTTTTTCGTAGTTGGTTGAAAATGGAAATGGATCTGAAAATGCCGCCATCTCGTATTTTTATTAATTTTTACCTGTTTTCCGAATATTGATTGATTAATTATAAATAAATTTGAAAAACTCATATTAATGAAAACAATTGAAAATCAGAGATTGTCATAGATAACGATATCGTAACGATACAGCGTGTACCACGTTTATAAGCACTTAATTTAGTTATCGTTAATTGAACTTGCATTTGTCGTGATTTTATGTGTACTAGATATTAGATAATTATGGTCTCTAACATGGCGATAATAATCAGGGTTATGTAAACAAAATTAACTTTTGTTGTACTTCTATTAATTAAATATTACTCAGATTAAATTAAAGAATTATTCAGAAACTGCATTTTTTGATAATTCAATTCAAAAAAATCCAATTTACGTATCAAATTAATCGATTGTTATCATGTACAAATGATACATTACATAATTAGCCGATATTTATAGACTATCTCGAATAAAATGATTTCAACATCTTTAAAATAAGTAGAGAGGCCTTTATTGTACCATGTTTTTAAATAATTTGAACAGATTTGATCTGCTTAGTAAGGGTTGATATAAAAATTTAGATACGGAATTTTCCTTTGCCACAATACTACGGACTATGACGTAATATCGCGATTAATGCAACGCAGATACAAGATTTTGTGAGGCTTTTAGATAGCTTTATCACCATAATAATTGAAGGTATTCCCGGTTCCTTATCTCAGATTCCCAAGATAAGTCCATTTTTTGTTCATAAGAAGACTATCAATAAAAAAAAGAAGTGAAACTTCTTTATCGGGGTTGGACAAAAATTTAGTGTAACATTTTTGCGTTACGCCGTACGCGTGATATTTTTGCGTTACGCCGTACGCGTGATATTTTTGCGTTACGCCGTACGCGTGACATTTTTGCGTTACGCCACACTCGTGACATTTTTAAGATCATAAAGAAGTTTCACTTCTTACGTGTGTACTCTAGTAGGTACACGCATACATTTTTTTTTACTAGAGTACACACGTAAGAAGTGAAACTTCTTTATGACCTTAAAAATGTCACGAGTATGGCGTAACGCAAAAACGTCACGCGTACGGCGTAACGCAAAAATGTTACACTAAATTTTTGTCCAACCCCGATAAAGAAGATTCACTTCAAAAATATTCAAATCAAAAGGTTTTATACCACACCTGCATGTAAAGTAACAATGTTCTAATCCAAACTGCAATGTTATCAATTATCCGATGCTGTTTATAGGTATGTGCTATGCAAATCTTCATAACATCAAGCTTTCATAATTAGTAGCAAGTACATTACAATAACATTGTTCCCAGTGGAAATCGTCCACAAGGGTGTAATAAAGGAGGTCCGTAACTCCACTATCGCACCTGGCACTTTAGTACGAGTGAAGCGAGGTAGGGAAGTACCAGCGGATTTGGTGCTGTTGTGTTCTGCGGGGGAGAGGGGCAAGTGCTATGTGACCACGGCTAACTTGGATGGGGAGACTAATCTCAAGACTTTGAGGGTACCTGCGCCCTTGGTTGGGTACACTGCAGGTTAGTAAGGTTGAAATGGGTTGGAGTAAATGAATAGGGTACAAATTTAATGGATTTAAGTTATCCGAAAATAACAACGTTATTTTCCCTTGTATTTGCTGATTTCTAATTAGAGAGTTACAAAAAAATAATAAATGTTAAACTAGTAAACTAACATATCTACTAGCCACTTTCAATTAATGATTGGCATAATATTTATTGCTCTGCAATCTATTGTTAATGACTCTTTAATTAATGTGTTTAATATTTAATTGAACATAAATTATAGCGACCTGAATTCAATTTATTCCAATTCCCAAAGTTCCACAAAATTTATACTACATATAAAGCTGTAGAGTTTGTTTGTTTTTTTGAACGCGCTAATCTCAGGAACTACTTACTGGTCCGATTTGAAAAATTATTTCAGTGTTAGATAGCCCATTCATCGAAGAAGGCTATAGGCTATATATCATCATGCTAAGACCAACATGAGTGGAGCTATGCGGGTGAAACTGCGTAGCGCAGTTATTATAAATACAATATTGTAGATGAAATTACGCTTTTCCTTTTATCATTGTTAGTTTCGATTAATATTTATAAAAAAAAGTCTGACTTATTTTACCTATTATAATAATTTCCCAGATATGATTCCCCCTGGCATACGTATCGAAGTGCCAAACCCAGTGGCTGATTTATATACGTTTTATGGGCGAATAGAAATACCTGGGCAGGATAGTATGCTCTTAAATACTGATAATATCATGCTGAGAGGCTCCCGGGTAAAGAACACGGAATGGGCTATAGGATGTGCTGTGTATACTGGTAAGATTTTAGGGTAATTTGTGGAATTATTAACGAAAATTTTGGTGGGAGGCCAATAAATTAATGAAATGTTCTGAACCAAATAAAATTCGTAGAAATTTCTAAATCTTTTAAATAAATAAACAGGATGTTACAAGAATGAATTTTCCTTTGCCACACTCAGTTTTTAGAACATTGTATTGATAATTCTTTAAGATTTTTATGCTATTAAAAGTTGTAACCGAAAATTCAATAAAAACTGCATATGATAATGTTGTTGCAATGGTAGAAATATATATATTTTTTAACCCATTTTGCAGGAGAAGAAACAAAACTGGCGCTCAATTCTAAATATGCAAGCAACAAATTCTCATCCAGCGAATTGGCAGTGAATTCCTTCATAGTTCTCCTCATATACATATTAATTTTCGAAATGACGGGTTCTCTAATAGCAAAGATATTACTAGAAAAGTGGAATCCAGAGAGATTAGAATACTTTGGCTTAGACACGAGTTTTCCCTTGACTTGGGGCGGAGTTTTGCAGGACTTGTTCTCGTTTCTGCTATTGTATTATTATATCATACCAATGTCGTTGTATGTGACGATTGAGTTGTATAAATTTATAGGTAAGTTATTTTGACTATTTGTAAAATTTCTTGAAATGAAATGGGTGAAATGAATGAAATGAATAAAATGAATGAAACGAATGAAATGAATCGAATGAATGAAATTAATGAAATGAATGAAACGAATGAAATGAATGAAACGAATGAAATGAATGAAATAAAAAGAATGAACTTGTCTGTGTCTTTGCGGTGGATAAAGTTTTCGATATAAATATTTTTGATTTCGAATATTTAGACCTCGATGATAACAAGAAAGTAGCTGTACTGATAATAAATGTTAAATTTAGGAACAATACATAATCTCGGAATATAAACTAGTACCTACGCTGTTTTAATGTTAAACCATTACTTTATACCCTGAGTTAAAATAAGTTATTTTTTCGACGATTGTGATATCTTTAAATCTTGCCAAAGTAGTTTCACTTCTGACACGTGTGCTCGGCACTCACGCTCTTTAGATGAAAAATTATTTCCATTTGCCATTTCATTAATTTAATGAATTTCATTCATTTCTATCATTTCATTTGTTTTGGCGGTAATAATTTAATTTTATATCAATAAAATCACCAAAAAAGTAACAAAAAGATCTTTACTTCCCATAGGAGCCCTCTTCATAGGTTGGGACGAAGACCTCCGCTGCGAGGAAACCGGCCGGCCAGCTGTCGCCAATACTTCCGACCTTAACGAAGAATTGGGGCAAGTGGAAGTCCTCTTTTCCGACAAAACTGGCACTCTTACCAAGAACCTGATGGCTTTTAAAGCCTGTTCTATAAGAGGGAGGATGTTCGAGGAAAAGGAAGGGAGATTGTATGATACGGGGAGGTTAGAGGAGCCGGTTGATACGCTTCAGGTCAGTGGGGATTTGTAAGGGAGGGCTTTAAAGGTTTTTTTTTGCTATTTTTATAAAGGGGGATGTGTAAAAATTTATGTAAAGTTGAAGTGTTGACCTGGTTTAGTAAATAAGACGCGGGTTTGAATCCCGCCGAAAGCATTTGAATGCTATAAAATGAAATATTGAAATAATGTTAGTACTATAGTTGAAATTTTCGTAGTGTTACCGTTACGTATAGTATGATTATTTGATTTTTTATTGTAAGGTCTTCTTTATATTTTTGTTTGAGGCCCCACTTCACTTTTTTTCTCGAGTAAAATTTTATGCTATTAACCCATTGAGCCCCAAGCGGCCCGATTGGTCCCAGACACAATAGATTTTCTATTGTGTCTGTGGTTCCGGGGCCTGAGTTACTACAACACTAATATTCTATCTATATAGTTAACTAACAGACATGATAAAGGAGAAGATACAAATAAACAGCTTATATCCGCATTCGATTACTGTGCAGTGCAATAATAATTAATTATCGAGTATAAAGATTATTATTTCAATGCCAAATACAAATCACATGTCGATTTAATACAAACCACGTTTTTTACAAACAAAAATCAGCTTCCAAAGCTTATCAATTGATAAGCGAATGCTATCAAATATTTACTTTTTGCACTATTTTCAACATCATATCAGAATTCTTAAGCGAATTTTGTATTGCAGAAAAATGTCATACCAATTTGTTTTTCCTTATATAAAACACCTTTTCAGAAATAACACTTTCCCCAATACAAGTACTGTGCTGTTGAAGCCACAGCAAAATTCTGAGTTGGTCCTTTTCGCCATAGGGCTGCCACACTTTTGTTTTTCTATATGTAGTTATCTCTTTTTGTATTTACTTTTTGAATTTTATTTTCTCTTTATATATTTGATGTTTTTGGCCTTTGGCAAAATAATTTATTGTTTCTTTCTTTCTAAATATTCTTCAAAAACTTAACACTATCCTTAAGTGACTTTTCTATTCCAGACAGACATTAAATTTTTCTTCAAAATCATCGCTCTATGCCACTCCGTGCAAGTCTCTAACGAGGACATAAAGAAATTGAGTACCCGTCTCTCTGGGACTGGGAATATGCAATTAATGAATTTCTTTCGACGCAAAAAAATTACTAAAAATAGTGGGAACAGCACAGTGATAGATAGCGTAACTTGGAACGCTATTATAAATGAAAATGGTAGCAAAATGGATTACCAAGGCAGTAGTCCTGATGAAAAAGCCCTAGTCGAAGCAGCAGATAGATTTAAAGTGACCTTTTTAGGAGAGGAAGGAAATAGTTTGGTTCTAAAAGTTGGGGAACAAACAGAAATGTATGAAAGACTGCAGTTAATAGAATTCTCGTCGGAAAGGAAGCGAATGTCCGTGATCGTGAGAGATAAGGATGGAAAGGTACTGCCCTTGGCTAGTTTGATTGACGTTAGTTAAGATTAAATTTTGATAGTAAATCTGCAGTTTAATATTGGAGTTAAAATTGATATCATAGTATATGCTTATTACTTATCTTATACGGCTATTTACGCAATGTTTTTCTTGTCTCGATGATTTGTTTGGACACAAGTAAAAATACAATAAATTTCGAAAATTATGGCATTGATATTTTACAAAATAATCTAATATTAGTTTTAAATTACGATATTATCAAGGACAAACATGATGTCAAAATATAAAATCATAATGTTATAGATAACGTTTAATAGGCAGATAAACATTAATTCTTAACTAGGTACTCACGACTTTGATCCTAATTCTTACCGTTAAATAGAGTAGACAATTCCCTCAAAACCATCTTAGAACTATTAATTCAAAATATACAGGTTAGAGGAAAGGTTGAATTAAGTAATTTAGTTAGTAGTAAAAAAGTCAGTTATAGTTTTTTGATTTACAAAGCAATCAAATTAAAAAGCCTATTGACCTTGCTTGAACCTGGTCATAATAATCTTCGTATTAACGCTAAATTATTTATTTCAAATATCACAGATGATTTTCTATCTAAAAATAATTCAAAATCTTGAACATTGATGGAATCAATTATATTTCTTGTAGGTAGACGTTTTTTGAATAAAGTTGTTCCCGACTTTTTAAGTCTTGTAAATTTTCCCCCCTCAATTTAAACTTATTTGTAAAAATTCACTATTAATAACTATTATTTTCTCAATTCATTAAATAATCGATTATAAAACATTTCAGATTTGGCTATTCTGTAAAGGAGCAGAAACATCAGTATTCCCAATATGCAAGGATTCAGTGCTAATAGAGGAAACGGACAGAGATATCAACACGTTCGCAAATAAGGGCTTGAGGACGCTGGCTATTGCGTATAGGGAAATACCTAGGGAGGAATATGAGAAGGTTACAGAATGTGAGTACATTACATAAAAAAAGGCACAAATTGTATTTAATTCACTGGTCAATATAATCTGTGCTAAGTCACTAGACTCGTGGGGAAAAAATAGAGCATAAATAAAAAAAAAGACGTGTGGAACTCGGGGACTGCCGCGGTAAAGCTATTGCATGTTATGCCTTCAAGCCACACCTCCGTGCCCGTCGGAGTGGGGAGCGTGAGGTTTTTTGTTACGCAATTTCTGGATTAGCTAGAAGCTATGCAATAGCTTAAAAATATTGCAGTTTTTATACTTGTAAACACGGGTTTTTAGCTTACTTAAATATCCAGGATTAGTAAATACGAGACGTAGGAACTGCGATTTAAAAAAATTATATTGACGCTGCTCGAAAAATGGAAAAAATATTTTTTTTTCACTAAAATCCGTTTTATTTAAGCTAGAAATCAATAATGGGATTCAATAACGTTTCATTTTTAAATATTATTAAAAAAAGTTGCAGTACATAATATTATAGTCGTATTATTATAAACATAATAACGCCATGGTTAATGATGGTATGTATAAAATTATGATTTTGCCAGTCAGTTCAATTCAAGGCGTAAACTGTCTGGAAATAAGAGGATATGGCCCTGATTTTTGAAATCTTTTTATATCATGAATTCATTGATTAGTACGAATTTTCCTCAAAAGTTGCGTTTTTAAGCCTCCATATATAATCACATGTTATACGTGTACATTATCAGTTAAATCTACATTTATTACGTGTATTCAATCTAACAAATAAAGTGTTTTAGGGATAATCAGTAAACATATAGTAAGAAATAGCTGATAAGACAATTAATAATTTATACATTTATGATTTTAGCTTTGTAGTGAATGATTATTTTAATTTACAATATCATTGAACGAAGAGAGGTCCTTCGAGTCAATTGTTATATAATACCTATACAAGATCTTCGTCCTTAGCTCCTCTTTCACGCATAAACAGCTAATTGGATTTGTAAAAAGTTTTATACAGGGATAGATTGCTCGGGTATCACGCTAGTGATTTCTATGTATTTTACCTTATCTTTTAAACTTATCCATGAGTCACTAAATTTATCATTTTTAAGGCTTATTCAATTTCGTACACATAATAATTTCGTTAATTTTATGAGGTGATGATTAAAGATACTAAAGATAATCTTCAAAATTCTAAGTTAAATTTTATGGGTCTTTTATTTGTCTTGAGAACATAGGAAATTAACACTGAGGGCATAACTTTATTCGCTTGATATGAGATAGAAAAGTACTAAATAACAACATTCCGTCTAAAATATAGGCGATTTGTTTTACAGCAGCAAGTCCAACAACTTTCGGTGCGTCTGTAACGAACTTAATACTATTTAATAAATAGTCTGTGCTAATAGTATAATATTATGTGTGTGAAAATGTCCTGAAATATTTATTTATTGGAAATGAATTCAGTTTACATGATCAATTTAAATGTAATTATTGCTACCCATAGGTGATCAACAAATACATCTACCCAAAACACTAATAAATGATCAAAAAACCAATTCCAGCTATAAAGCTGATCGAGTGCACAACAGCAGCTGGTCTCCAGCAAGTAACCCAGCAGTACCGGGTATTAGAGCAACAGCTCACACTTCTGGGGGCTACAGCTGTTGAGGACTGTCTGCAGGATGATGTAGCTGATACGTTGGCAGCATTGAGACGAGCTGGTATCAAGATATGGGTGCTAACTGGGGATAAGGTGGGTTATACCCCAATCTATTGTAACTTAATGTATGAATTCAAATAAAGATTTTATTGCACGCCTCATAAGCGAAGCGTTGAGGTGGGTACTACTGTC